>LUCM01009313.1:55680-82094 GCA_008360955.1 Fasciolopsis buskii
AAAAAGCCGATTGGAATGCGTATCGAGAGTTTGCAGCGATTTTTCAGTTATCACACCGCGATAGGTGATGTTTGATTACACTTGCAGACTCATCCCGTGGGAACTCTTTCGTGTTCCGAAGTCGGAAGATTTACTAATGGTGGTTGCCTAATCGAAATGCTACAGTCATACTTGGCTAAGACGTAGAATGTACCACGCGGGGAGCCAAATCACGGCACATATCCAGCTAAAATAGGGCATGTACACCCTATTATTCCGAAGACAAAGGGACGGCTTTATCACGTCTCCTTGTCCGTGTACTGAGATGTCTTGATCCCCCCTATGCAAACCTTGTGATTATATTACATATTAATCATATAGTCTGAGTCATAGGGGAGACAGAAAAGCAGAGTAAAAGCTTTGCATTCCCCAGTTAGCGTCTATATGTCCAATCGTGAACACAGCTCTTTGCCTTTTGTGTCTATGAGTAGCCAATCGGAACTGATTTCGAATTAGATTTTGTTAAGAGCGCCCTGTTTCGACAGACCGATCACGCTAAAAAATTGGTAAAGTACGCTTAATGAATAGGCTATGGGGGAGCTACCACTAACACTAATGAAACCAGTGTTAGAGCTTTGGCGTTTTAACAGAGATTGCATCCCCTCTCCAAGACGAGTTTTGCATGCTGCGAATGGACGAAGAAAGAAAGCAGTGCAATTGTTAATAGACGTTGATACTAGGCTATTAGATACTCGGACCGATCTGGATACCGAGTGTCCGAGATAGCCCGAAACAGTCACGTCCGTTAGTACGCTAACCATAGAAATCAAATCAAAAGATTAGTCAAACCGTCAAGTACAGTTACGAGGCGAAGTTAGCTAAGTGCGCCAGGGAGCAGCTTACGTCCAATCATAAGGATCCGTTAGAGAAGGAGTCGGCTCATAACACTGGATGGCAATATTTCGTTGGCAGTGGAATGCTCACCAAAGCAAAGTTACTGAGTGACGTAATTTTGGTCATGCAATATAAATGTTGGGTGAAGACTTTCATGGTTAGATCTTCCATTCCTGCCACCAGACATAGACGATCTGCAGATAACAGAGGATGCGTATCGTCCATACCTAGGGAATATAAACTTCAGCAAATCGGCTGGCCCAGATGGGATCCACCCGATTATAGAGCCTCTAGCCAGCCTTCTGGTAGGGCTGATCTGTAAGTTGAATAAGGCGACTCTGCAGCAGTATATCGGCCGCAGGACGGGAAAACGAAAGCTGTAGTGGCCTGCGTTTTTCTTCTAAAATTGCGCTAAGACGCAACAATCCTCCTATTTGCTGCACTCTTTGAGTCCCCTGTCACCCTTTTTTCGATCTTGGCGCTTGATACTCTTGCGGTTTCCGCATAAAACATGATACGCAACGCCTTATCCCTCACAATACTTGTGCTCTTCGGGGGTGTTGCCGGGCTAATTGGACTCCGATTTCCATCTACGACTAACTTTAGCTTATATGCTTTCTTTGTGGATTCTTTGCGTTTTAGGCAGAACCATTCGAGCCACTCATTTTAGGCATGGAGTGTGTAGTGCCGGTTTGGCAGCCCTGTGCATCTTGAATGGGCCCACCCTTCACAGGAGTTTCACTCTGTATTTATAACCACATTTTCCCCACAATCATCTGATAAACAAGGATAATCATCATGATCGTTGTTCAGCGTTAAACAGCAAGGCAAGCCTCACTGACCGCTACCTTTCCCCACAGTTACACGTTTACATAAAAAGAGTACATATCCAAGGGGAACAGGGAGTGGACCTACACAGGCGGGAAAAGATAAGATGCTGCTGCAGCCAACATACTCTCCCCATCATTCTGATTCAATAGAAAATGACAACACGATCGCCACTGTTCACGGTTCACTGCTATATTCTTCAATGTCTCCAGGCAGCTAGTTGACGGGTCTTTCGGACCTCAACCACGAAGGCGTGAGACACCTAGTCTACCTAAGTTCGCGGTACATTTTCTCATCCCGATCGAATGGATCTAACGTGCCTTTCAAGTCAAGAAAGACTAAGATCGTAGAGCGGCAGTATATGTGGCATGTTTCGAGTGACTGGCAAAGAGTGAATATCTGGTCGACGCAACCTCGACCTGGACGAAACACCCTGAAAAGTCGATCAATTTTTCATGTTCAATTCGTAGGTGTCCCGCATCTTCATGGTTGAGGTCCGAAAGACCCATCAACTGGCTGCCTGGAGACATTGATGGATATGGCAGTGAACCGTGAACAGTGGCGATCGTGTTGTCATTTTCTATTGAATCAGAATGATTGAAAGAGTGCGCTTGTACAGGTAGACTGGGTTCCGTGTGTTGGCTGCAGCGGCATCTTGTCTTTTCCCGTCTGTGTAGGTACACTTCCTGTTCCCTTTGGATATTCACTCTTTCTATGGAAACATGCAACCTTGGGGAAAAGGCAGCAGCTAGTAAGGCTTGCCTTGCTATTCAACGTTGATCGACGATGGGGTCAGAATTACAAGCAATGTTCCCGTTATGTAACTGTTACCGGACGAGCAGCCACCCGCCTAAGCTCAGAAGATGGAATCTGTGGGCCTTCTTTTGTTGTATCGTCTCTTCAGACGTGCGTTTACCCTGCGGAACTCCCGCGCGTCCGTTGTAGTGATAGAGAATAGCGAGACGGGTTTCAAACGATGTGTCGACGAGCACTTGGTGTGGGGGTGACAGTCTGCGGATATATGAACGGGATGCTGTCGGAGGCGTTCGCGATTAGGCTTATAAGGGACGTGCCCTCTTCTGACTTCCACTCTCGAAGATAAGGGTGAAGATGGGACTTTAGTTCTTTCCAATCTAGCACGACACAGTTCAAACCCTTTTCTGACGAAGGATGATGCTGGGAAAAGCTTATCATGGTCCCCTTCACTAATGAAGGTAATCTAAAAATCCCTGCAGTATGACAGTTGTCCCACTCTGGCCTGCATAAACCGGTGATGACAAGCGAGAGTGGGTGAACGGCGATTGTAATATATCAAAACAATGCAGGTCTGAAGGGGTGTAAATGTCCAGATCTGGAAGTTATCTCTTTCCCAAGTGGAGCACAATTTCTGTTAAAACCCATGAAACTTGCCGGGATAATGCTTCTCCAGGGGGGTACAGATTGTCGGACCTGCAAGGCAGGCAAGAGGAGACGTAATGAGCCGGGGCTCTAGGTGAGAAGACCTATATGACAAACTTACTCATATGGTAGCAAGTTCTCGCGCTACAAACAGCTGTGAAGTGCTCCTAAGCAGTACGCCCCATGGAACACGCATGCCTCTGAATATCGGTTCCTTCAATGTGCACACTTTAATGCAGGCTGACCAACAGGCGTGTTTGACTCTGACAGTGGACTCACTTTCGAATGGTGTCTGCTGCATGAGTGAAACACGAATTCAGGATTCGAGTAGAGTAGAGTAATTCAACTAACTGCGCCAAACGTCACGTCAACATATTTCCTGCATACATCGGGAGACAAAGCAGCTCTAGCTGTGGGTCGACGTGGTGTAGGAATAGTCTTGAGTGAGAAGGCTGAAGCNGGTAGCTCGGGATTGGAGGGAAGTATGCATATATCCAAGGCTCGTGCAGCTTACTCTGGATTGAAGCACTTGTGGCGTCGGCCTGATATTTCACTGAAGTTGAAAGATCGTGTGTACTGTGCTGCAGTGCGTTCAGTTCTGTTGTACGGTTGCGAGACGTGGAGCATGCGTGTGGGCGATGTTCGTCGGTTGAAGGTTTTCGACAACCGATGTTTACGTAGTATGGCTAGGATTGGATGGAGTGACCGGGCGAGCAATGTGGTGAGGAATCTAGTTCTAGGTGCCGGCTCGCAGAACACCTTGTTTCATCGTACGAAACTTAGTAGGCTACGCTGGTTGGGTCACGGGTTGCGTGTCGAACACTCGTCTACCGTATCGCGCCCTATTTTGTTTCTCCTAAGGAATGGAAGAAGCCATGCAGAGGTCAACAGATGACGTGGCAACGCGGGATGAGAAAATGCACAGCGAAGTTAGGTAAAGTAGGCGTCTCACGCCTCCGTGATTGGGGTCCGAAAGACTCGTCAACTAGCTGGCTGGAGACACTGAGGGACAGGCAGCTAACCGTGAACAGTGGCAATCATGTTGTCCTTCTCTATGGAATCAGAATGATTGAAAGAGTGCGTTTGCAATGTTAGACTGTGTTCCGTGTTGGTTGCAGCGGCATTTTATCTTTTTCAACCTGCGTGGGTCCACTCCCTGTTTCCCTTGGATATTCACTGTTTTTACAGAAAGGTGTACCTTTGGGGAAAAGGCAGCAGTCAATGAGGCCTGCCTTGCTGTCTAACGCCGAACGATGATGACACCTGAAAAATGGCATGTAGCCGCAACAAGGCAAGATAAATACAAACTGCTACTACTGATCACGTGTCGTCTTTGCAGATTGGGTTAGGTATATGCCCATTCTCTGGTTTAACAGACATCGGGATCCATTTCTACTCTTTCATTTGTTTAAACGTATTTTACCGGCCGGTACCAGGAACTTATGCTCTTGGGTGACGGAACTTCATGAGGAACGGCCTTATTGCCCCTATTGTCTTCTCTTGCTCTTATCTGCCAAGTCGAAATATTCCTTTCGATTGTAGACTCCTTGATAGTTCCACCAACCAAACAGGAATTTCGCCCGGCGTTCATTAACATTATACTGGCAATCTCACACACTAGTTAGGTAACACATTTTGCCGCTACCTTTTGGAGTCTATTAACGCAGAATCCGCATTCAAAGAAAAAGTTGATACAAACACAACGGTCTAGTCCGTTTTTCCCTCAGCTTTTTAACCCCGTTCTTCGGCAAAGAAGTTTATTCAGGACCTCCCAAGAGTTGACACCCAAGGAATAGGTTTGCGTCCACCAAGATTCCCATTTCGGAGTGCCATTTCGGTTTTCAATGGCTATGGAGGCGCTAATCTTATCATGTGAAGTTGGTGCCGGAGAACTTATTCTTTCCTTAGGCACCGTCGGTGTCGGGAGGCTGCCATGTTGTTAAGGAGTTGTGTGACCCCTTGTCCACTTCCATTGCCAGGAGCTTGTACGTTGGATTGCTTCTGAGGTCCGATTTGCGTCTAAGTTGTTTCCCCTAGGCACTAATCCAGCTGTCACAATCTCAATCCAAAACCTTATGATCTAGATGGAAGTTAAAAGCCCAACAGCAATGCCAGACGCACCATTCCACATCGAATGTTATCTTTGTTAGACCTTGCGCAAAGCAAGTGACCGAGCAGTTGCATCGATCTTTCGGGGAAAGTCGATTATTTTCGGACAGCATTTTCTCTAAGATCTACTTTGACGCTTGATATTTATAATGTGGCAGTTGTTTGTTTGCGTTTGTTTTACCAAATATGTACGTTTCCGCTCGTGCGGAACTTTTCGAAGGTTGTCGCTTTAGAATTGCTTCGACCACATGGTACTTCCCTACTTTAGTTTGCAATCTTGCGTATTGTTGTATCGGTGCTACGCCGCTGCTGTTGTTAGCTCAGGTCTTCTCTATTCCGTCGACTGAGAGACTTAGTCAATCACGGTATCGGAGTCAGATAGAAGATACGTTTGCGATCGCACTTTCAGTGCCTTCTACAACTGCATTTGCAACGCCCTGGCTGGGGGGTGAGCGATGCAACGTTAGGAAACAAAGAAGGAGGGGATGGTAAACGTAAGCCAGGTAGATCCCAGCAAGGCACAACACACAACTGAATAGACTTGCTCTTTGAGCTAAAGCCACAGGAATCTAACGCATGCTCCGTTCTAGGTTTCTTTGTTTTATCTGAAAGCTTTTTGGCTTTGTGCCCCACAAGTTTTGATATATCCTTTCTTACTCTGAACCAAGGAAGAACGTATATTCTAGTTCGCTTCAGAAATCCAAAATTGTGAATATAAGCAAAGGTTAATGTTTTTGCGACCTTTTGATGCAGGCAGACTTTAACCGTTCTCTTGTTCAATTACAGTTGACCTGAGAGGAGGGGAAACTGAATGTGAAGTTTCCAAGGATACTTAGTATCGCCGTTTTCCACGAATGACAGATTTACTTTCCTGCTTGCCCTCCTTGTCAACTCGTCTTTCATTTCTGATGCGCATCCAACATGCGAAGTCTCTGGGTTTCTCCATTCTCTAACTAATCAGTCAAGAGCCAGAAATCTGACTTTCCTAAATTTTTAACATACACTTGGGCATCGGTCTTAAAAGGAGTTGATGCCGGACCTGAAAAGTGCAGAAAAGAAACTGCGATGTGAATGTGAGCTCAACAGGCTTATCAACCAGCACCAACACTTACAACACGCCAACCAATGGAGCGGCCTATGAGCCACACCACAGGCCTCGCATGCTCTAGCGTAGCGCAACCTACTCAACAAGGTCTTCAGATCGGATCAGGTCCGCTTCCAGTACGTTATGCCATAGCCAGATGTGCTATCCAGTTCCTTGCACTTGGAGCTTTCCCGTTCCTTGGGTGCTACATAAAAGAAGCAAAAGTTAATCGTTCCAGCGCTCGTTCTCGATCACACTGGTTTGCACGTGGTGACCGGTGATCCCTTTTGTAATCGTTCATTCGCATTTCTGCTGTAAACGGAATTGCATGGCAACCCTCCTTATGTACCTATGTAACACGACCGCTGACCTTGAATCCTTCCTTACAAGTGAAGCTCTTATCAACGATGAAGCTTCCTAAAGAACACAAAGGGAGTCAAAATGAGCCTCTGGCGACCTATTTCAAAAGTGACGTAATTTTGCATACCATCCGGATACAGCTAGTTTTAAAGTTTCAATTTCGTCATTTTCAGCGCATTTTTTACGGACGTCCGAAAAGTAGGCAGTTGGTCACCGCGTCTATTATTGGTCACTGCTTGCGTTTTGAACGGTTATTGCCGTCTGGCCATATGATTGCCTCTCAAATTATCATTTCCGCTCATGACAATCTTTTACCTCTGTTTAGGTCTTCGAGGATGCTTCTGTTTATGTTTTGTGCTCTGCCGAGACCTACCTCGTGATTTCACGGAGATTCCACTGTCAGGATTACTCCGTCTCGTGACCTCCTCATGGTCGTTTGCTCACCGCGAGTTCCTGCATGCACGGCGATATTTTTCACTTTCGCCTTAACTAATTGAGCGAATGACTTAAGATCTGTAAAGCTGAGTTTTACTCAAGTTATTTTGCCTATTTGGAAGTTATATTGCAATGGAAGCTGTTCAAGGATCATATGAACGGAATCCCTGTGCACATTAAGACGATTGTTAACTGCAATTTCTGTCATGCGCTTGTTGCCTAGACCGCATCTTGCGGTTGCATATTCTCATTTTAGTTGCAGTTAACTACCAAACGTTGCTCAGCATCCTCATTTTCTATTCTTCGTGATGATCTAAAAGTTTCATTGGACCAAATTACTGAGTTGTTTTTTGAAGGCGGTTTGCTTTTGCAAAAAGTTACCGTGATTTCATCATCCATCATACTAAGGAATGCGCTTAGTAGATTCATTTTTTGGCCCCCGGAAAATCTGCGGCAAATTGTGCTGGAGTCGTTTTTATGGTCGCGTCTACTCTGGAGAACCTTGTGAAGGCGTTCGTAGGTGAGCAAGTCAGAATTATGTGCACAGTGTCTATAGATGGAAATTCTCCGTTTTACTGTACGCTAATGACGCATAGGCAAAAGTGCTAATGCATCAGTGACGGCACAGTAGAACAGCTGTGCTGTGTGAACATGCTGGAGACGATAGAGAGCCACCGGGCATGTTCAGCAAGTTTTTGGGTAAACACCACTAATTTATATTAATGTAATGGTCGGAAATGATCACTTGAGAAAGTCAATTCCTCTTCGAGATCGCCCCCGTGTAATGGAAGTTAGGGGTACAAGTTTCACGGTATTTGCCATAGGTGTCCGCGAAATCGGCCCCTGGGTTCTGTCCTAAGGAATGTCATGAAAATACAGGATTCTACGTTTTCACCCGAGTGATTTGCGTTATTGTCAGTTAGAGTCAGAGCCCAAAGTATCGGCCGTTCTGTGGCTCGACAAGCGGCCGTGCAGTTGCCCATTTATTTGAACAGCGTGAGAATACTGTTCTAGAAGCTTCGGCAAATTCATCCAGAATTGCTGTTGAATCCAAGAACGGAACGGTATTTGCCGCGGAGAACACCAACCGGACTAATGCGCTGGAGAAATTGGGTGCATTTTGGGTTGTGTGGGCGCCTTCAGCGTGCGCTCAATTCCTTCGCCAATAAACCTACGGACCAGATACATATTTTCAGTTTACGAAAAGCATGTCCTGCAGCGGGATCAAAATATGACGACAAATCATACATAAACATGGAGACCAAATATTGGCAGGAATAAAGTAGCACAAAAACAAATGGCAATTAAAATATGCCGCCGCTCTGTTCACCTATGAACAACGACTATCTGTTGTTGCGGATAAATCGAGGAAAACTACATCAGGTGAGAACGACCGCAAATGAAAGAGCTGTTTGAGTGCGTCAACGCACAGTCGCGTGGAACGAAAAATACGGAACTGGAAGCTTGGGGCGAGGCGCAGGCTTTGGCCGGGTGAACAACAGTTAGTCTTCCATGCGGTAGGGATTTGATGGAAGACTGACTGTAAGGCACATAGGTAATTCCGCATTCGGATTGAGTGACGAAGCTTGACCGGCATCCGTCAAAATGGATGGGATATTGTTTGAGATAGTTTCAACGTCTCGAATGTACATTCTGGATCTAGTTGGTGGGGAGGAATCAAAATGTAGGGTGTCGAAAGCATGGCAAGCCAGAAAACGGGAGGGAGACGGGCGGTCTGCCAAGTGTACATGAGCATACATGAAAAGCGTTGGACGTGTGAAGAGAGACGGACCGATTTGCGAAGCCATGCGGTGATCTCAACTCAGTTATGAAATGAAGGAACAGGCCAGTGAAGTTGGATTGTGTCGAAAATAGCCAAGGCTCCCGGGGTTCCACGGTTCTCTGGTGATAGGGCGGTGGGGCCAACCGAGATATAACGGGAAACATCAAAGTGCAGGAGGCACTGCGGAAAAAGCGTTCTGCCTTAATCGCGTGATCAGGCTTGCAACAGAGCTGCTAATTACCCCAGAAGGTCATGGCGGGACGATTATGATCTTGTACACATTCAGCATTGTTTTGGGCTTACAGTAGTCATCTTCTACTTGCCATTACCAGTTGATGCGTTTAAAACCATCACCCTCTCATGGACTGGTAATTTTTGGCTTTATCGCCACTTTTATGAGAGTGCTACTATCCTTGTGAACCGGAGTCGAAAACCGAGGTAGATAAAAGGGAAGATGAAGGGATTGAAAGTATAAAAAACAGAAGGATTTAGACTGGAGCATTTATTCGTTTTTCCATACAGCGCATCATGTGGTGGATTGTTGGTCTCATTTATGGTCGTGGGGTCTTTCCGCCATAAGAATGGCGGGACAGGCCCAGGATGTACTTGCTGGTGTGATTGATGGCCAAGGTCGGATGGAAGTTACAATGGGCTGGCGTGACAAGTTTATATATGCTATGTTCAGCTGTGGAGAGCAAAACAAACTGGATACTGTCAATGAATATGTTACAGAGGACCACCCGTAAAGATGGCGGGTCATGGATTGCTAATGGAGGCTAACTTTTTCTCAAATTCATCACCTTCATTGCCTCATTGCTTCAGACCGAAGCGGTTAACTTTTTCGGGGAAACGGTATGGCCCACTGGGATTTTACCATTTCTCCCCCTCCCATCCAGCCGAGTACTATGGGAGGATCGTCATAGACGATGCATTTTATTATGATCAGTTAAATGGCTGTAGTTATCACGCCTGTAAATTATGGTCCATATTGATAAAGTAGAAAAGATGGACGGTGAAGTGAACTTATGCATCGTGACACATCAATTGGTTTGAACCTAAGAGAAAAGGGAAACACGAAATATAGGAAATTCACCGAAATTACACTGGCTCAACCAGATAAGGATGACCTTCATGGGTTAAATTATTTATAGTCAGTCGGGCAGGGATGACGAGGAGTAACCAACAATTTTCTTGATAGATGAACGCAGGAGGCTCCTAAGCCGGAGTTGGCCCACTTTTGTTACACTGGAGAACATGATTAAGCAATAGTCCTAAGATGATCTGCCATGGGATGAGCCTGTTAGTAAAATGATTTTAGGCGGCTAAACCGAGTTAAAGATGAGCACAGTGACATTTCTAGCCTTAGCAGCCTGAAAGAACACATGTTCCACAAACGTAGATTACGAACAGTTCAGTATCAGTTTGACCTAATCTTAGAACGCCGTCCGGGACTTGGCATTCGTAGTTCATGTAGATTCGAATCGTAAATCACTCCATCAGGTTAGAGGAACGTCAACAGGTTAATCGCTCTAGGCTGTCAGCGATGTCGTACAGTGTAAACTTAGTTCATGAATTTGAAACTTGTGCGTGATGTCAATGTCATCAGCAAAAAGAAGTGGGTACCCTATTGCACAGTACTGAAAACTTCCATAATGTAAAGGAAAAATTGGAGGGACTGAGTAATTTCCTCTGAATGATACTATTAGCTGCAGGAACAAGATGCGGGCAAGCACCGAGTATAGAAACCACTTGGTGACGTTTAGAAAGGTAGAAGTTGAATTACTGCAGGAGAGCACCCGAGCTTCTACAGCTCATGAGATTAGACAGGATCCGGGAAGAAGACACGCGATCAAATGCCTCGGTGATATCGAGGTAAATAACAATGTCATTTTATGGCATCAACTTCCACATTAACGGAGGTGAATAGTCATACTGATGGGCTGTATGTTAGTAAGACTTCAGACGGTCATGCTAACCAGGATAAGATCCAGTGAAAAGGGGTTTTTCGACTACTTACTTTATTATTTAAATTACAATGCACCTCATTTTTCAGGAAGAAGGCCGCGACCAACATTGGGCTGCCGAGTTGGAAGTTTGACCGGTATTGAGTGGATTGGGACCCGTGACCTTCGCATCCAAACTCCACGGCCTTAACCGCTTGGCTACCGCCGGCCAACATGCGCTTTAATAGTTAGACCATAAACCTAGAAGCAACGGACTGTGGTTAGTGGGGCGGTAGTTAGGTCATGCTGTTTTTGTGCAGTGGGAAGATGGCCGATGCGTAGCACCCAAGTGTAAACACGGCAAATTCTAGCGAGACTTGAAAGAGGTTGAGTGATCTTGTACCAACTTCATTACCGTCATTGCGAAGAAGAGTTACCGGGATACCATCGTAGCCAAGTCTCGAAAATGATTTCAGCTTTAGGGGCCTGCGAGCTGCTTCGGGTAGCTCAAATTTGGCGCCAGGCAGCACCTGCCTATAGGCGTGAGGCAGAGTTGGCAAGCCCAAGTACGTTCGGCTGTTATAAACTTCGAGAAGAATGATTTTAGAGCAAAATCGTTTGAGCTGGGAGAGCAAACGTGCCAGTTACTGCCTAGTGATAAGTGTGGAATGGTGGATTTGCTGCGATGTTTGCATCTAAGTGACCTAGGGTGTTTAAGAGATTTGTCTGGGGCATTTAGGGCTGAACGCTAATGTTTTTTCAAGACGTCATTCAGACTGTGGTTGACGGATGTTGACAGTAGAACGATTTCGTGAAAACCAAAAAACAATTGAAGGAGGCCATGAAAATAAAAGAGATGGTTGCAAGTGCAGCAACTGTGACATGCATAAGGTGTGAGCAGTAACAATGTGAAATATATGTAATTCGTGTTGTAGGTAAAAAATGCGTGCAATTGCAAATTACGGTCAACCCTGAAGTTGAACGAAAGCAAACTACACCCTTTTAGGACCCACGTCAGACCCATTCCAGAGTATTGCTCCCTAGTCTGCTCTGACATGAAACAATGTGACAGAGTTGCGATTGAAAACGTCCAGCGTGCATTTACTTAGCAGGTAATTGGCTACTCTGAAAGCCTAAATTACATGGAACGCTGTGATTCGCTGTAATTAGACCCCTTGTGGCTCCGACGCATAAGAGTAAAGCTGGTATTCTTTAACAACACTATCACAGGGGACAGATGCGTCTCTGCACATTGTGTTAGAAACCCACTCTCGTACTCCCTCCGAAATGCGGATTCCACTATAACTCTCCCTGTTCCAAAAACTTCCGTTAGAGCCAATTTCTTTATTGTTAGATATTCGTCACTATGGAATAAACTCCCCCACCAGCTGCGCATTCTGTCACCAATATCTATTGCATTTAAAAACGAAGTACGTAAAGTAGTTACTGTACCCTTTCTCGTTAATCTATACCACCCATACTTACTTCAGGATCGAGTATATGAAACTGGATTGGGCTTCTGAGAAACGCATTGATGTCACATTTTCGTTCATTTCGTTCAGACAGATCTCCGACACCAGCGCATGCTACTTAGTTACGTGCAGATCCACGTCGGATACATCTCACCGCTTCTCTGTCTGAAAAAATGGTACCTATTGTTCAGTAGTCTGACTTCGTATCTACAAACCTTATCGTTCTAACTGCAGCTCACCCACATCTCACTTCTACTCACTCACTTAACTAATTCCATCACTGTCGCTAACACGATGCGGCAACCATAACCTGCAACCGTCTTCCAAAAATAACATTCACTATCACCGTCACCCCCTACTTTTCATTAACTCTTTCCTTCATGCAGATGACTGGCCCGTAGAAATCCCCTTGTTTCTGACGAACTCAAACGATACCCCCCAGACGAAATAAGGCAAACGTCTTGGATTGTTTCCTTCTCACGCCTCACCGATATCTGTCCACTTTGGCCAATTCAGACCTCAAACTATCGCCTCGAATATAGAGTCCTATGTGGCACCTTCTCGCCCCATAGTGACCGTTTACATCTACCATAGCCCACTGGCCCCGACCATCTCTTGTTTCGAAAGGCACGGCCTCCTATAGTGGAATATAATCCATGATTTCCAAGTGGAATTTAGTCAATCCTAAGTGCATCCGTCTTTACAGTTCGATCATCATTTATGTCAGCAGCAGTAATTCACTGTCCGTTCTATTAAATACCGATTCATTCTCCTTATCCATATTGTAGACGATCCTATTAAATACCATTTTGGTCTGTTTACTCGTAGTGCAGACGATCCACACACTAGATTAGCCGGCCCACCTATTTAAATATATATGTGTATATATTTATGTATTAAAAAAGGAAACCCGGGTTCCACAGCCACCGCCCATTTATTTTCAATTGCTCTAGTACTCCCTTCTCTGAGCTGCTCATGAGATTGATCACTTCCTAATCTGCAGCTGGCATCTAGGCCAGACTGCCGTCCGTCTTTTTTCTTTCTTCCAGGTCTTATAGTTCTGTTTGGATGGAAACACTTACCCCATGCTCCGGCGATTATCCGATCCTGGGAAGACGATATCTCTCTTACCATACCATGCTTGAATTCCTTCCAACACACCACGAGTACGCCGGCGCTACCACAATAGTGCGGGGCGCGGTCATATCCACCGCTTTGGCCGGCGCACATCGGGCGGGCAGCTCGGCCGCAGCGGTGTGCGGGTGCTGTCTGGTTGGCGGATTACACCTTCTGCGTTCACTCTCAAACGGTATTTTTCAGGTTGCATAGCCAGAACTCGGTCAGCCCAACCCACTAGCACTGTTGTGGTAAACAGCACTGTAGCTCATAAGTTCACGTGCACCACTTTGTACTGGCTTCCTCTTGCTCCTTCCCAAAATTCTTATGCCAAAACCATAAAATCGGGCTCACGAATGGGCGGCAATTTTATTGGCATCCGATATAAGCTGACGTTCACAATGCATATCGACATTCAAAAACAGCTGAGGACCGTCATTTTTCATCAACCTCAATTCTGGTCCGTGGAATTCGGCAATAGACCAACGCTCTTGGTAACAGTTCTCCGCACGAGTCCACTAGACATTGCCTCATGTGATTCCGGTTCTGCTTCTTTTCCAAACCCACCTTCACCATGAACTCAAAATTGCTCAACACAAACCTCATATGTTTGTCTCACGGTTACAAAATTTCCATCCCTTGCCGCCGCTTTCCTTGCTCAAAGGACTGTGCTTTCAGATTTTAGCGTCTTATACTGCCTCATATGATACCCAGTCGAGTTTTTTACTCATCTCCATTCCTTTGCCACATCCCTATTGATCCTCACCTTCACCACATAACTCTTGATTTTCGAGAATCCCGGCCAGCTGACGATGGCAGCCATTGCCCTCCATTCCTATTTTGCGCTTGCGAAACGCACCTCCGGTCTATTCAAACACAATGTTATTCGCAGTGTAAGGCTGATAATCAGAAACAGAAAAATCTTTGCGAACTGTCATCTTGCTTTGATTTTAAACTCGAACCCCTTGCTGAAGAAATTACATTGCCTGTTATGATCTTGTTAGCGAAAACAAATTGCACTGAATGTTCGGTTTCTTTTTTCCGTGTCTGCACTGTTCCTTCTTTGCACAATTTAGATCTTGCCTGGCGCATGACTATCGTATATCGAGAAACATACGTAAATAAACAAACCTTTCAAATTATATAATGTTTATCTCAGCCCCTTTCCTTTTGATTTACATTATTCATATTTCCTGTGCATCCTCTCTGCAAAACTTTGATCTTGCAGTGCGCATGCCTCTCGGAAATCGAGAAATACGAATTATTCTTGTTTTATTATTAATATTATTACAGATCATGTATCTGAGTCGTGAAAACGTGCTGGACAAACGATTTTCCGCAACGTGGGACGGAAGTCTCATTCTGGTGTACCAGTGCACTGATGAATTAGGCCTGGTGCAATGATCGCGTTCCAGCACGTAGCGGAGTTTGTCGGATGTTGGAATGAATGTGAGGCAATGGTTTATTTTCTTCATCACCAGCAAATAGCCAGCAGAATGGCATTTTGATTCTTAGCGATGATCTGAAAATATTTCCCAAAGGCCACACTAATTGAACTCCTGAACTGTTTCTCTTAACCGAGAAAGAGTTCTACCATGTATTGTAGCTGGGCATTGCACGCCGTTTCAATGACCCTTTAGTCACTGCTTTTTAAATGGTCTTTAAGTTCAGTGGCACCTGGGGACCATAAAGTACCCAACATAATCACCGTTACCAGTAGGCATCAGATTCCTCATACACAGGATATCACCGCGGTGTTTTCCGGTTATGGGATTTTTAGCCGCTTACAGTCGAATCCGGTAGGTAGGATTGACATACCGGAGACGGTGGTGATCACGCCTATCAGACTGTTCGAGTTTGTGCAAATACCCCCGGCACTCAGCAATGCAATTCTAACTATCCCAAGGTTTAGACAGCAATTTACAGGGGTTTAGATAATTGTACCTGTGCCCGGCCGATATCTTAGTTGCAAGCCACTCAGGGGGTGACACTGAGCTCACCTACGAGCTGTTTGCGGTTGCCTTAGCAAACATACCATAACGGTCAACACTTCGAAATGCCAGCTGGGAAAGCCCAGCATCATTCTTATCCGAATGCCATTGCTTTTCACGACTCACGGAGTCTCGTTGGCGTCGAAAATTATGACAGCCAGCCAGCTTGGACAGCTTCCGACGTTGATTCATCCCTAATTGCGCAGAAGTCATCGCCCCTCTAACTGATCTACACAGAGTTAGACGTAGGCGTACATTTTCTGAGGCTGCACAACGAGCGCCCACTTTCATCAAGAGCGGTGTCACTGAAAAAGCGCCACTAACACAGCCCGGAAAATCGGTACCGATGTTGCTGATAACGGGCTTCTCGGACATTGCTTTCGGGACAGGGCTTCAACGGTCCACCGACGATTCTTGGAAGCCGGTGGTACATTTTTTAAACGAATGCAGCCGGCAGAATCTAACTGCGGCACATCTGATGGGGCGATGTTCACTATCCACCTCATCATTCGGTAGCTTGGAAATGCGTCAGGAGTTCGTTGAGTCTTGGCGTCAACAGGTCATAGATCACTTGTATACGCGTTACATTCAGCCTGCGACCGCTGCTTGTCGAAAGACTTTGGCCACTTGGGCTTTGTTTTATACTATACTTTGGACACACAACGTGTTTCTGGGGCAGATAACTCCGCCAGTGATGCAATTTTCCGTATGCAACTGTTTAGTTTGTCTTTAACACGGAGCATGGGGCTCGATGCAATAGCACAGGCCTAAATGGTTTGGCTGGACATCAAACAACTTCGGCTGGACAACTCATTATGCTTACCGGCTGTACCTATGACAGCGCCACGGAATGCAATTCTTTGAGACCTTTCGTAAGATGATCCACGGCCGTTGGTTCCTGTATCCCACCAGTACTCCACATTTATTGTCACACAACCTCACCCAACCGGAAGTGGCTGTTTCAGTGAGACTAGTGACTGAGTTTGTTGGTTGGCTTAATTCTAAGCGCGATGTGAGTTATTGGTCTCAAGCCTGCCCTCGCTGCCTAAAATTAAAAATTCTTCCACACGCCAGGGCTCTAATAGCTAAGTTAACAAGCTCGGGACGCGTTTGCTTTGCGTGCATGTTGACCTCAGGGCCAACCTCAGCCGTTCGACAGCGACCTCTACGTTTTTATCCGTGTTAGTTTTGTTGCTGGGTTCAAACTGATCAAGCCAGAATCGTCCTTTTTCCTTTCCTATTAGAGGGTTTTGTGGGTTCACGTAAATCCCTTCCAGGGTTACCTCGCCGGATCTTAATTTTTCGCTTGATAATTTTTTTCCAGCTGCTGCGGGTGCTCTGCCTTACCCATGTTCGGAGCTGCTGAGGCAGATATCCCGCCGTCATTTGTGGTTTTGCATGTACAGGCTAAGGAATACCAAAGTGGATGTAAGGAAGGCACACGGCGGATGGTAGCTCATGCAGTGCAACACAGATCTTAATGTATAACTCCGTCATCTTCAACACCGCAACTTATCTTTTTCTAACGAGTGTCATTTAAAACCCGCTACTGTGAACTGGTTTGTTGCGTAAGCGCATCAGATCTTTAGTATATGGGCATTTATGGAAATGCGCTTGGAATTCAGATGCCAAGGAGTTCAAAAGATTTCAGTAAGCAAGTGTTTGAGAAGCAGATTGGGTAGGTAGGAAGAATAGAGGAAACCTCGAATTTGTCTTCGAACGGTGTCTACTGGAAGAGAAGCTGGGTCCCGTAATATTCAACATAAATCCTGGATCCATGTATTATCAGAGAAGATAAACGGTGGAGAAATCAAGGTTTAAAGGACCCTAGAATACGAAGACCAATATAAAGAGAAATTTATCGCTTGAACATCTGAAATAAAATCCGGCATCCTTCTGTTACCACGAATCCTAATAAAGTGTGGTCTTGGTTACTGCGACCTAATTTATCGAGGCTTAAGTGTTGTAATTACTAATCTCCTAAAGCAATTTCATGCGCCTGAGTATCAGAGAGATAGGAGCGGTACATATGAAAAAGGGCTGGGACGGCCAGTTGTCTCCGGAATTCGTTTCCGGGGGCAGTGGTAGACGAAGATAGGAGAGGCAATGGTTGTGGCAATGACTTCCACAGGGAAGACTGTTTATCTTTGGAAATGCTTGCTGTGATGCCTATTCTTGGTATACCATTTGTCACTGCAACGTTAGTGTTGCGAAGGGCGTAGAGAGGTCTATTCCTGAATTGAAGGCCTGAAACTCGGATGTTACCGGTGACAATATTATTGGAGAAAAATACGTTTGCCTTTGCACACCGAAGCCACAGAGGTTCAAGATTCCACGTCGTACGTCGTTCCATATATCGTGCCTATAAGGAAGTGCCTATTAGTTGTTTCATGAATGCAAACTGAACGGTTTCAATTACCGGTCTCTTGCCATGTTTCATGCCGGGGTAGATTAGAAAACAATGCTCTAGAATGGGTCCGTCGTGTGTTCTGAAGAGGATCACTTTACTCCGGTTCAATCTAAAGGTTCTATGCACCAGCCCAAACATTTTATTAGCTTTAGCAACTTGGCTAAGTGCGGGCCTCAACAGGACGAATCTGCGGCAGTAGTTTAGACCCAAATCTCAAAATTTCTGCTGATAAGAATGGTTGGAATTCTAAATCCATGCTTCCCCCGGGATACGATTCACTTGTAGCAGAGGATGCAGTTTTTCTCGTCTAAGAACTCAACCATCCATTTTTTGGTCCAATTGTTGAGAGACATTAGGTAATGATTATTTCAACGTTAACAGAACCCAGAGCGTCGGGCCTAAAGGTGCAGATAATTTTGATGTCATCGGCAAACAGGAAAGAACCACCATTTTTAATAACTTCGGGGACACAGCAGTCCGCAAAAGAGAGAGCAGAGGGCTTGATTCACTCCATTGGATCACGCTTCTAGTTACTAACCCAGGTTGAAGGTTAAATCATTTTCTCGTAACGCTTGGCTTATGGATGAAAGACATGACGCCAAACGTGAGACTATAGGGTCTGTGATCACATAGAATTCCATCCTGTTTAAACAGGCTGATAATTATCAGCCTTCGGCGGGATACTTTACCAAAGGCTGTTGTCATGACTTATTAGACTCACCAACAACTTTCCGCCATTTGAGGCCGTTGTGATTGCATCTAGGTAGTCAGTCTTGCAAATGGCTCAAGATTTCCTTTGGAGAAAACCATGATGATCAGTGTCGGTAATTTCGTGTTTTATAAGATACGCTATGAGTCGCTTTCCCATCAAGCGCTCCACGATTGTGAAGGGAATTGGTGTATATGTGATCGGTCAGTAATTGGTTGGGTCAAGTCGTGCTTCCTTCTTGTGTATGGAGATTGTGACAGACATTTTCAACTGGGAGGGGAGGGTACCGCATCAGGCAGAAGGTTGAATATGTTTACCAATATCGTCGAGATATTCTTCTACCTAGTGTGAAGACGGCTGGAAGTCACGAGTCTGGTCCAGGATGGTAGCCGACTCTTGTATTTTCAACAACGGAGCTGTCGTTCGGCAAGAAAGAAACCATTGAGAATGCATCCGAGATCCGGCCTAACGGACACGAAGTCGGAAGGGTACAGTCGGTTATTAAGGATTAGGCAAAGAAGCTGCCACGCAACTGGGTGATTTCTTAAGGGTTTCCAGGTAAGTGTTATTCTGGGTGATGGGCTGAATATGAGTAGCCAGGAGCCTACAATGGCTGGTTCTTTATTTCACTATTTTTCCAGGGATGCTCAGGAATTGGGCTGACTGGCAGCATCCGGCTCTTGCTTTCTACTGTGGGATTCCACAGTGGTTGTAAATTGCTTCGAAAGGCCAGTGATGCGCGAAACAATCAATAGGCCCTGGCCCCACGAAAGTCTTCACGAAGTTTGACGATTTTGCGGCTTCAACGACCATGGCAGTTTCTTTTTGTGGTCATGGGATCAGCCTAATCCGGGACATTATTATCAGGGCATCCATGCAGCGATGGATGAAGCCTGTCATTTGATATTTGCACTTCCCGAGACAGAAAGAGAGAGGCCCGATTGCAGCTGTGGAGCAGAATTGACAATTACTCCGAGGATTATTTAAATTACGACCTAGAATTCGGAGATGGGTTGCCGCTTTGAAAGCATAGCAAGAACGGGCACCTGAAAGACAGAGGGTTACTTCTTCGGATAAGCGGACCTGCGTTGAGCCTATGTTAAAAACTAGAAGAAGAAAGTCTCGGTTTATTATCGGATCGATTACGCGCTGCATTCATCCTCCTTGCTAAATGTTAGCAACACAACACAAGGGAGCTAGTAATTATGAACAGTAAAAGTGGATCAAAAAGTGCCTGCAGCATTGAGATCTTCGGCCAAACTTGGGCAACTGATGAGATGGTAGTGCATTTAATTGCTTCAGTTATGATTGGGAAATCATTGTGGCATGGGTCTGGTCGGCGATATACACATCCCATTTGGAGACTCGCGAATGATGTCGGCCCTAAGCCGCGTGCATCCTGGAATCGGTTTTAATCTGGGTCTTAGTGCGACAAGGCTGGAAATGAATTGCGGACAAACGCAAGGCGGCCGCCCCCATGCTGAGATGATTGGCGGATGGTGAGCATCGGTGAAGGTGGTTTGTCACGAAAGGGGAAGCTCCACTTGATCATTCTGCAGTCACCCCCGGGGAAGGGTTTTATTCCTAAGACCTTGACATTGCGGACATCGTGCTTAAGGATTAGGCCCAAAATATTATAAAATCTTGTGTTTGTGACCACATGCTTTCCGTCTTTCCGAGTGAGCTTCGAGGACAAATACAAGGAGAATTTGCGGGGCCTGTAAGGAGGATAAACAGATTTATTGGAGACTGAATGTACTTGCAACCACCTCACAGCTGGAGGAGAGATCAGAAAATTAGAGGAGCGCTTCGATGATACGAGGAACCTCAGAATTATACAAAGTTTCGGGTCAGTATATGTATCCTACGTGGAGTGAACGCTCCAGCAGTTGAATATAAAGGCAGAGGGTTTCGGCGATAGGAATAATCGGTGTGTCGTAGAGAGTAGAAGCATTGTGGGCTTGCTTGGTGTAGACAAGTTTGAACAACTGTACTGTTTGATCTGCTGGTTTGGTGAAGGTTGCAATCACCCAAAGAAAACGAAGAAGTAAGGATGTGATCGGTAAATAATGATGCTTTTACCAGGGTGATATTTATAGGTTTCTAGTTTGAAAACAATCGTATTTTACTTATTTTATGAGCTGGCGAGCGGCAATTCGAAAGGAGCAGAGAGAATTCACAGCTCATCAGACTGTGACATCCGGGAGGTGAATTCTGTAGAGGCCAAGTAGTCAACGGGTGCATCAAGGTTTCTGAGAACGGACAGCCGCAATAGAATGGTAAAACCAGTCGAGTCAAAACTATAGACCGGCAAGAAACCATGTTAGGGGAATTGTAGATATGAATGCAGGGTGATGGAAGAAGTTTGGGAGTTAAGGAACGGGGTTCGAAATAATTCCGATAAGGAGGATTTAGCATCAATTGAATTGGAACGATTCAAAGTGGTCCATTGGTGACAGTGTCAATACGGAATACCAATCTGATCGACTGGTGAGAGGGTATCCGGTAACATTCAAGAAGCCAGCTATCAGGTGCGCGCATCTGTTGGAGTAAATGGTAGCTCTAAGAATTGCAGACGTAAGGAAGACAGCGTTTGGTGTGCAACGTTTTTAAAGTAGGTCCCGGTAGTGCTCACTAGGCACCGGAATGTGGGAAAGTGCTGGAAGTTAGATCTATTGCATGAAAAGGCTACAACAGTGGGCTCCAGATTTATCCAGTCGGGATGATACTGTAAAAAGCCTGTTGTTTTAGGTGGGCTTTCGAAGCAGTTGAACTCTTGTAGTCTGGGGAGGTTATGGAAGGCCCTTGTGAGCGCAGTATCTCCCGCTGGAAGGCAGTTTTATCCGTAAAAATCTTGATGTTTTCATGCAGCAGCGGTTGCACTGTCGTTTGTAGACTCCTTGGATGATATTTCCTCGCGAAACTGGAGTGGAATTTGGCAGTTGTTTTGGGGAGGTCTTTCCGAAGTTTATGGCAGAGGCGAGGGTGGCAGGTCGCAGCACACGCTTTCAGTAGGGTAACCTGGGAAAGTTTCAGCGGGAGGAGCTCACGAACACCAAACAGAAGGTCTGCCTTGGTAGTCGAAATGCATTCATGTGCTTTCGTAGGTACGTGGCCAAAAATCACCCTGCGGTAGCAAGATTGCTGGCGAAGGTGTCATTCGGCGGGTCAACGAGGCCAGTTGCGATAGTTTCAATGGTACATCTGTAATTCGGTGGACTTCGAAGTCACTTAGGGAGAATGAAACAAGTCTTTCACTCTCAGACACTTCGAGGATTGTGTTCCCCATATCCCCCCACCATTTTCTTCCATGGCCAAAGAGCTGAGGTGTTGCTGCGAACACATAACAAAAATTGCGGCTTTCTCATGCCACATTGTTTGTGCCCTATGCAAATTCTGTACTCAGATTCATTTCTTACGGTGACACAGCACAAATGGCTTCAAATTAGAGACAAGTGCATCTATTTCAGCTTGAATGTTCCCTGAACAACTCAATTATGGATCAGAGCCGTTTTGAGCAAGCCCAAACTAAGTAATGAGACGTGGAAAAGTAAAGTAAGGAAATGGTCAATATTTGAATCTACCGGCAAATACATTTCGTATGTGATATTCGTATATTTCTCGGAAACTTCGAGAGGCACGCTTGGTTGCATGATCAAATGTCACAGGGGTACGGCAAGTCACATTAAACAAGCAGATAAATATTTAGGTACAAAATGATAAGAAATTGCAAAACAGGCATATCAAGAGGAACAAGGTGTTTATACGCATCAACGATGCGTATCGCAGATGCAGAGTTCAGCTGGACGATGGTGGCGGGGGCATTGACGTGACATCAACCCCCACGAAACGGCTGTTTTTGCGGGCATTCAAACCAATGGACGCAACCCATCACCCGCGATAACTGACACTTACCAACTGTCCACCCCGCGATAACTGGTGTTGGTTGTTGTTAAACGTCAGTTGTTATTAGTTTGCAACGTGGTGAAAAAGTGAAGAATCAGAAGGGGCAAAGCTAGGAGGATAATGTTGACGGTATTTTGTACAGAAAAATAGAAAAACGTCTACTTAACATGCCAAACCCGTAAAAGTATTGGCTGTGATAGTGAAAATGACCTTTTGTATTGCGTATTTTCGTTAGTGGCTGGGAAATTGAAAATGTATATAAATATCCCTGTGCCCCAGAATTGCGAAGATGTCTACCTAAATATAATTTCCCTATATATATTTGTATAAATATAAAAAGATACATGTAAACATAAGTATGCACCATGGTGATGTAGCATTTATACACATTTTTGCCGCGTAATCGTCACATGAATTGAGTTTGTCGATTTTATGCGTTTAGCCATTACTTAACTCGATAGAAAGTGGCCAAAATGTGTACATGTATATGTACATATATGTATCTGTCTATATATACATGTAGAAACAAACATATGTAAATGAATATGATGTGCACCTATAAGTATATAATTTAGACATTTACATGGCGGAAAGCAATAAATCTATATACATGTATGCGTAGAGTAGACGCAAACGTATATGAATTTATATATATATATTTGTAAATGCTTATTTATACAGCTATGTATATTTCCGCTATACATGCACATGAAAAACGTTGTTGCATCGACATGTATAAATTAAGTAATAAATAAATATTGAAAAATATTTGTTGCCCCATGTGGGAAGACTACACATACATGTTTCGGTAGAGCAAATAATTTCAACCAATGTAATGATTTCCTAATCTGAAAATATGTGCATATATCCGTTAACCCCGGAGTCGTGCGATATATGCATATATTGCACTTTGACCCGTAAGGGAGTTATACTAACATGACATGCCCGAGGGAAAAACGTACGACCCCTATGGCAGCCCCGGGACATGTCCGTCTTTAGTCAGGTATATATGGATAACAACACCTATAAGCATCTCTAGTTCAACGCAAGCCTATGTCTGCCTCAGCATACATTGCTAATTTTTGCATGCGTATAGTGGACTAGTTTCACTACTGCTAAATGAATGAGCACCAAAACTCCAACCTTTGTTGCGCACTTGGAAGAAGACTCACGTACCAATAACCTAATGCACACAATAAAGCCATAACAGAAATAACCGATTTTGGAAATCGGTGCTGGTAATCAGATAGTCGTGGCTACCGCAGCGGCCATGAGGACATGAAACCGACAAAATATTACACCAGCTTCAGGATATGCAGCTTGAAACGCGTTCAACTGCGCCAAGCTGCGGTCGACGATTATTGTCCTAACCTTACCCGTCGCTGGCAAAATATCCTTCATGTCCACTATCGCCCTGCGGTGGCTTGCTCCGCTTTCACTAGGGAGCAGAGCATAAAACACTGACCGACCTAACCCGCTGTCGTCTACTATCATCGCATGCCAGAGGACGTACCCATCGCAGTTAAGCTGGTGGTTCGCGTCTGCTAATATCAATTCGCAGTAACGCTCAGCTAAATGCCGAACACTATCCGGCACGAGAAACGCAAACCTAACTACATCCTTCCGTTTGAGTAACCTAAGATTGCCTTGTCCGCGCAATAAGCCTTTTACGCGAACGACGTCGTTCCGGTCATCGAGTAACCGGAACTTGCACCTAAGACTAATAATATCCCAAACAGCAACTAGGCGGTTGAACTTATCCCGCGCATATTGACAAACGTCTCTAGCATTTCCAAAAATTTCCATTACGCTAATTACGTGCGCCTCCTGCTCTGGGGTTAGCTTGCGATTGCGCGCATAATAACAGTCATGAGATCGATGGAAGGAATGATTGTGTTGCAGACATCTTCCTACCACCTGGTATTGCCTGCTAACTGCACGCAACATGACGAATGCCGGGCAGTTGATACTTAGAAATCTGCAAATAAATATTACTTGAAAAGATAACAGACTTACCGACGACCACTTTGATTTCTGCGACGTTTGTGTACACAGCAGTACTTGATCCGATAGTAAGGAAAAGAAGGGGGAAGAAATCGCGGATGCTCTCGGAGCCAACTTATGGAGCTAACACTGTGATATTTATAAAACGACGTCGGCGTCTTATGCTGAAAAACCGTAAAATCACATTCAAAATCCGAAAAACTAGCATAAAACAGCGAACGTAGCGGCCAAACACTTCCAAATCATCAATATGGGCATCAGCCGCATCCGCACGAACAGCCATAGCAGCCATGAGAGCGCAACTGACGTGGTTCTCGGTTTAACATGTATTTATACCCAAAATCGTCCGTTTAAACAATAATCAGGTTCTCCAGATTACCATTTTCTTAATTTCCGAAAAGTGACCAATGACATTCATTTTTTTAGCTTCACAGGAGCGACTTTTCAACGTGGAAGTTTCGTCACTATCGGTGGCGGGCGTGATGTCCGAGGTATTCGGGTTTTAGGGGTTTATAGGATGGACATGAATGTTAAAATGTCATGAAGAAAGTCTCCAAAGACCTTGAGTGCAAGGTAAAACTTGTCAAGACGGACCAAAACAGCTGACGGGAAGAGTATTGATGGCCTATAGGTACCCTGTATTATAATGGGTATGAAAAAGTACGTCGGCCATCTTACCATGGATCCTGGAGCCAAGAAAACAGTCAAAGCCTTTTGAAAATGCGGAGGGACGAAGAACACTGGCTAATCATCGTTCAAAGACATGAAGAACGGAAATGTCGTCGGCATTGAGGCGTGAGGATTGATATGATATGCGTTGAGTAACATATATTTAAAGCTGGTAAGCCAGTGTGAAACAAAAACGGGTTTCTTTGCTCCTTTGTTTGCGTTTGTGGGCTTAGCTGATAGGACTTACTGGCATAATAGTAGCCGCGATTGCCGAGGCGATGATTGGGGTGATTTTCGCGGCGGACGATGGTGGCGACATCTGGAGCAAGGATCTAAGTGTGGGTGCCTTCGTGGCAGTTGGATGTCAACGTGGTGGGAATGTTGGACACGGGCGGGCAGTTCCAGCGTTGAATCTGTGCAATCGGGAGGATTTGTCCGCTCTAAGAGTCACAGGCTTTGTGGATCACGTTATGTGGCCTCGACACTCAGGCAGACTTCCAACGTTGGTGATTCATGGGGATCAGAAGCAATGTCCACTTCACCGCGGACATGGAGCAGGTCATATTTGTCCGTCCTGGGATAGTTGATCTAAGCCTTGGGTCAGCTTGTTTTCACGGTGCGTTGAGACGCGCGAGGATGAGGCCAGAAACTGGATAGTAGACTCTTGGCGAGACACGAGTGCAAACGCACATAACTGGAACGGAAAAAAGGAGAGATGGTAGTCTGGAGGTATTCCAGCTGAGGGTTATGGTGCGTGCAAAACAAAGAACGAGACGTAATGAATGTTATGTAAAATTAGGTATCAGGTTATGCCGAATTTCTCGCTTGGAATGGTCTAATTGTCAAATTCATGCATAAGTGAGGGTTTAGATTGGGACATTAAATATTAGTTTGGAAGTAAGTGAGAATGTGATGTGAGTGTCTTTTTATATGCCCTGCTACATGCGCACTAAACGAGATGGAAAGTCAGGTGAATAATTGCACTGGCTTGTTTCACTGATGGAGTCTTTCTGCCTACACCTACAGTGATTTGTACTTGCGGAAACTACTGGGAATAAAAAATGGCTAGACCTTGTTGAGGGGGTTGAGATAAGACGTCGAGCCCGATTCACGGGCTCTTTCTATTGGGGTGTAAGGATCGTGCATGTTTAGCAAGTTTTATACGGTTATTGCCCTCCTAATTTCGTTTTTAAAGGTGACGGAGGCAGGAGAAGTTATCCTTATGTGTTGGGGTAGTTTATTCCACAGGAAGGAATATTTGATGATGAAGTTTTTCCCAAGCGCTGTCCTCGACATGAGAACTGACACCAAGAACTCAGCTGGA
>LUCM01009313.1:85574-128810 GCA_008360955.1 Fasciolopsis buskii
GGATCCACCGAAGGAAAAAAACTGTCCCATTTTTGGTTACGGATTATGCAGGGAAGATGGCCGTATGAGGCTCTGTGGTATGGTTTAGTGGAGGCTGAGGATGAGATAACGGGCGTCGAAACTGAGAACTTGCAAACACTTTGAGAATCGTCAAATCCGAGTAATTTGTTGTCTATGGATGTGCGCACTTGTGTTGCGTCAGTTGTGAAGATAAGATCTAGAATACTGGCAGCCCTTGTGGGTAATGAAACATGCTGTGTCCACCCACCCAGCCGTACACTGGAAACAAACGCAGAAAAGTATTTTGGGGAGGAGAAAGATGACCAACAAATCCCTGGGTCGCTGAAGTCGCCTGCTACTAGATTAGGGCCTGGGAGGTCGGCGGACGCGTTAATCGAGTCGATTAGTGACAAGAACTCTGACTCATGCGTACAAGGGGGACGGTAGATGGAACTGATCAGTAAGTCCTGATGCCCGATGGCCACAGTCAGCCAGATGGAATCTTTCAGGTTATTAAAGGTAGGGTGATTGTACCATGAGGCTGAAAGGGTGTCTCTTGTGTATATGAGACAGCCTCCCGCACGCTTGTTCATCCTACCTTTCCTAAAAGCATTGTAACTAATTAAAGCAATGTCTCTATCGGGGGTATTGTCGGCCAGCCATGTCTCAGTGATAAGAATGAAATCATATCCACGTGTATACACCAACAGGCGCAGCGTGTGCACCTTATTTAGTATCGAGCGAGCATTTAACAATATCAATGAAAATGGCTCAGTAGTAGTAGCATGTGAATGTAGATGACTAGATTATATGCCATCATGGACGTATGATTTCATTTGGAGTGGAAAGTCATTGTGAGACAAGCAAGGAAGAATGGATGTTGATGGTAAGGCCTTTGGGTGATCAGGTCCGGTCACGCCTGATTCATAAGCTACCGTAGGTTCCAACCTGTTCATTGGTATAGGCGGCGAGCAACATAAATTTGGTGGGGAGTGAAGAGGCTGTGCAACGGTGGTGGAGGGTATGGTATGGCTGAGGGAAAAACCGGGTAGAATAAAGGGTATCTTGGCGGCATTCGGAGAATATCAATAGGTGACAGGATGTTGGAAGGCCTGACTTCTAGCTGATTGGACGCCTCGGGATTCGGTCTGGGAAGATGGGACAGTCGGTGTTGGCAGGTCGGCTTAAGCATTGTGTTTACAGGCCGTAGATGGTCAGTCAAGGGTAACTCGGAAAAGTGTGGTCTTGTCCAGATTTGAATAGGGTTCATTCTTCTTAGGTTCACACGTATGTATATTAAGCCGATGGAAGTGGAAGGCACGGGCCCTACCGCCAACATCCATTCATCTTTGCCTGTCTCACAGCAAAACACAGTGGGGTCGGTATAAGGTTGTATGTATTATATTTTACCACCATAGAATTCTAGACAGAAAACTGCAGCCAGATAAAGGCCTCTGGATACAGAAGTGATTGATAAATGGATGTGAACCCGGTCTATGTTTAACAAAACGAGACAGAAATATGTCTTTAACTAGAAAACTAGACCGGTGTTTTTCTGCGTGGAAATATTTTCCACTAGCTTTGGGTAGACAGTGTTCCAGAGGAGAGAAACTACTTTGTATTCACAACTCGCAGCATAAGGTGCACCAGTGGCTGAGTCCCCAAAGTTCTGTTGATTACAAACGCTATGGTCACAAAGGACTTCATAACGAGTTGAAAGACTATGAATTAAAGGGGACTGGTAACTTATGTATTGAAGTCATATTGAAGTCATTATAATATACTCCATCAAAAGACTTGGTGATCCGTAGCTTCCCTCCCCCATGTCTGCTTACCTCAATTGGGTGCTCAGGGAATCCACCAAAACTTTGAGTTCCCCACTTCAGTATTAGTGAGACGCATAGCAGATACCAATCAAGTAACGCATTTCATACCGTCAACCAAACTGAACAATGCACGGTATAACAGCTGGTTGGTCTCACAATGATCCTTGAAATGAGACAAATACTAATTTGACTGAGGTGAAACGTATGCCTTTTGAATCAATGTTCCGCTGTGGCCGCATCGCGAGCGGTATATCTTAGAACCATTACAATTCCTTAGCCAAAATCCCCCTTTAAAAATCATCGTCAGGGACCCGAAGTCCTCTAGTCAGGGTGAATCAAACCAAATAAATCCAATTGTTCACTCTATCATACCAAGAACAAAAATCACTTTTGTTTTGGTGATCAGATCAGCAAAATGTGCGGCTGATTGACAAAGACGTCAACAAGGCAATAAGCTGCGAGAAGATAAAGCTGGGGATCCAATTGCTTGTGCTAACCTGGCCCGTCCAGAAGATGAGACCGGTAACTTGCTGCATCATGCAACATCTGTCTTAACTGCTGTATGGACTCAGTGAAAGAGACATTTTATCTGGAAAGCTCATTTCTACTTGCCTGTCGGTCGAATTTCGGTGAACATCGCACAGGGAATGGGCTGGAGCTTGCGCATGAGGAGTAAAACATCTGTTGAACTGACAAATGTGATAAAGTGAAATATACAGCGCAGGACAATGCAGGCCCAACACATGAGTGCAGAACTAACTTGCTGAACTTTTGTGGTAAGCTGGTATTTGTGAATGGTATCTCCGTTAGTTGAATCTAAAGAAAACCGAAAAATCTCCTCACCGTTGAATACAGAAGAAGTTTAACTTTCATGGATAACAAAGTACGTGCTTTTCATTTCGTAGTGGCGTGTGAACTGTGTGCACAGCATTTTTAGTCCCCGTCGTTATATCCACGGGTTACTGAAGCTGCGTTCAACTGTGGTTGAACATTTGGCAAAGCATTTCAAACTTCTGCAATGTAGCGATCTTCCTGAAAAAATTATTTTGAGGAATGGTTTTTATTTTTTACTGTCCCATGTTGATTGCGGTCGGACAGAAGATAAAAAACGGCGCGATGTCCTGCTGCATCGCTCATCGCCTTATGGCAGTAATTAATGTATCCGGCAAACTTTCCTAACTATTATATTTTTCACCTCTGTTGTCTTGGCCAACACCATGGTCCGGTGACCTGTGCTTCATCTTTATCAGCGCTCAGGTCATTTCAAAATGATACTGCCAGTTGGCTTCAGGAAAGGTTCTTAATAACCCGGTTTTCCCCACGGTACATCTCTGGTAACCCTTATGGTGCCAAACAAAAACGGCTCGGTGCAGATATCCGTTTCGTTTCGCAACTTTCCCGTGCCACCCAGACCAATTATGTTGTGGCTGATAAAAGTCTCATTTGCTGCTCCCCACTTGCTTGGCCTCCCTAATTATCGCAGCTAGTGACTTGTCCCGACCGCCCTGATTTTAATGACCCCCAAACAGCAAGCAAGTTGCCTCGACATCGTACTTTCTGGAATACAATTTTTAGTAGATTCTCTGGCCACTCACAAATTACTAGATTTCTCTTTCCCCCTCCTAACTCTTTCGGTAGTCCCTTTGTTTTGAGGCGCGGTCAGATCCACCGGTTTGGTGGAACCACCGTGGATTCGCGGTTTTTCGGCGCACCTGAATTCTTGGGTCACATTTCTCAAATCAATCTTATGAGGTTAATTTGTGGGATTTGAGTAAGCCCCAATCCTCATGACTTTCCTGGCTAACATGGTACTAGTGTCCGTCGCTTTTGCCCTTCCTTGGATGGCCGCTTCCTCTTGAATCCTGCCTGAGACTCTGTACAGATCGCATATTCCTGTGTCATTCCTTTATTATAAGCAGTTATGAACCTCTTCTATAATGATGGCGATAATTGACTTCTAGGGGATATCCGTGAAGCACGCGATGTACTAGGTCGTGATGTAAAGCTAAGCATATGAAAGACTCTCCGGGCAAGAACTGAAATGTGATCAGGATGCACAACAACCTAAAAAGGAGTCACAGGAGACGCACCACGATGTTAAGGAGTAGGAAACAAGGTGAGTAAAATTCGAGGTAAGGCTGGCTGACCACTTTGCAGCGCAACACGCAGACCTTTGCATCGAAGCCGCTTGATAAGATATTTAGTCAGGATTGAATCGAATTTGAAAGACATGGCTTGAAGAAACGAAATCAAAGCCCATCATAATGGGCTATTTATTGCTTTTCAGGAAAAAACAAACTGCGACAGAACAAAGAATACCGGTGCGAAGTGTGTGATAATAGACCGATGTACAGGTAATGGTAATAAAAAGATGGAGTCTTTTTGGGAACTTCTGCTTAGAGGCATTTAAGAAAGCTGCGCTGGTCAGGGTTCTACAAGTCTGCATGGGCCCACATGGTCTACATGAATAATGTAAGCAGTTATCGTTTTAGAACGTCTAACCTTGTGGTATTATGGATATAGAAATCTGATATTAAGCCGAAGGAAGTGGAAGGCACGGGCCCTACCGCCAATATCCATTCATCTTTGCCTGTCTCACAATGCCCTTTTACACCAAGTGAAATCTTGCACCTCTAATGGCACTTACTCCAGTTGTCTACATTCGCATGCAACTACTATTGAGCCATTTTATTGTAACAATTAAATGCTCGCTCGAGACTAAATAAGGTGCACACGCTGCGCCTGTTGGTGTATACACGTGGATATGATTTCATTCTTATCACTGAGACATGGCTGGCCGACAATACCCCCGATAGAGACATTGCTTTAATTAGTTACAATGCTTTTAGGAAAGGTAGGATGAACAAGCGTGCGGGAGGCTGTCTCATATACACAAGAGACACCCTTTCAGCCTCATGGTACAATCACCCTACCTTTAATAACCTGAAAGATTCCATCTGGCTGACTGTGGCCATCGGGCATCAGGACTTACTGATCAGTTCCATCTACCGTCCCCCTTGTACGCATGAGTCAGAGTTCTTGTCACTAATCGACTCGATTAACGCGTCCGCCGACCTCCCAGGCCCTAATCTAGTAGCAGGCGACTTCAGCGCCCCAGGGATTTGTTGGTCATCTTTCTCCTCCCCAAAATACTTTTCTGCGTTTGTTTCCAGTGTACGGCTGGGTGGGTGGACACAGCATGTTTCATTACCCACAAGGGCTGCCAGTATTCTAGATCTTATCTTCACAACTGACGCAACACAAGTGCGCACATCCATAGACAACAAATTACTCGGATTTGACGATTCTCAAAGTGTTTGCAAGTTCTCAGTTTCGACGCCCGTTATCTCATCCTCAGCCTCCACTAAACCATACCACAGAGCCTCATACGGCCATCTTCCCTGCATAATCCGTAACCAAAAATGGGACAGTTTTTTTCCTTCGGTGGATCCTCAACTGGCCACCAACCAATTTTACGCAACTCTAAGTGTGCCTAGATCTAATCACTCCAACCCAGTGTGGCCTGATCCCCAAAAGGTTGAGCACCCTGGACCGTCTCAAAAACAGTATTCTTTAGTCCATACAAAATTCAAAAGAACAAAAGAATTTGCTCTGATATTGCAAATGAACCGTCCGTCTGGGGAGACCAAGACACTTTTCGATTCTCTTCAAAGGAAGAAGGAACTTCAAGCGTTACACTTTGCCAGCAAGGCTGCAGCACTGGCAAAACTACTGAGAACTAACAACTCCCTACCTAGTACGCAAATCACGTCAGTCATATTCAGGAGCACGTGCGCAAATGACCCTACAATGACTTCAGAGGTGTTCAATGATTATTTCGCCGCCCCTATGACAACTGATGACAACACCATTATACCGGACATTCCGCCAGTCTCCGCTGCTTCCCCTCCAAGATTCTCTTCTCACCCAAGTGATAGTAAACCATTACTGTCAAAGGTGAGACCGTCTTTCCGCGTCGGACCGGAAGACCTTCAGCCAGCCCTCTTCAAATTTGGGGGTGCAGACATCTCTATACTTTTGTCCAATCTACTTAATCTTTCTTTAAAGTGTGGCACCTCCTCCCACTAATGGAAAACTTCTGTCATTGTCCCAATTCACAAATACGGTTCAAAGCAGGAGCCATCTAATTACAGACCCTTCAATCACACCCCAATTGTCTCTCGCATTATGGAAAGAATAATAAAAAGTTAGTTAACAACTTACTTATTAGATCATGACCTAAGTAACGCCGGCCAACATGGTTTCCTTCAAAGTAAATCATGTTCTACGTGAATCACTGATTTTCCAAACATAGTGACGAAGGCTGCCAACGACGGAAAGTCGGTGATTGGAATTTTTTTAGATAAAGCAAAGGCTTTTGATCACGTATCCCTTCGCAAGCTTCTCAGGAAAGTCAAGAGCTACGGTATAACCCCCCCTTCTAGCTTGGTTCTCCTCTTACTTGGCCTCTAGAATGCAGGTAGTGAATGTAACTGGAAACCTATCCAAGCCCCGTCCGACTACTAGTGGGGTCATTCAAGGAAGCGTGCTACGTCTACTACTGTTTCTGCTGTACATCAACTACATTTGTCACAATAATAAGAATGGTATTTCTTTTCTGTTTGTGGATGACATAAAATTGCAGACATATAATGCACCTCAAAATCTCAACACCAACCCAGATAACGTAAAAAATGATTTACTGTTGCTTCGTTCATGGTGCCCAACTCGGTCGATGAAACTGTCGGCCCACAAAAGCAGCACATGCACATATAAATGCAAGATTCATACAGAAATCTTTGAAATTAACCTAGAAGTCACTACTTATCCTTACACTGTATTGACTTGGGTTTCCATTACTTCGGTATGCTCAACTTCTCAGAGCATACCTTGATTGAAAGGTCAAAAGCTTGGAGATTGTTTGTTTGGTTTACAAAACGTTTAAAACCCTGAAAAGCAAGTTGCCAATGTACAAACCACACGTAAGACCTAGCCTGAACTACTGTACCATCTTTTGTTCCAACATGCGACAGGGTGACGGATTCGAGATGGAGAATTTTCGAAGAACACTTAAAAATCATTTCTGGGCTATTATTCCTAGCTAACGTACATATAGTGCTCCTCGAAACAATACCACAATCATTCATGGCTGTGTAGAGTTAAAATTATTCTCTTTTTTGTCATAAGATTACTGTGGAAAATGCGTGCGTCTCCGAACCCCAAGTAATGAAGAATTTTTCCTATGGCTTGCGACACGTTGAGTTCTTGGAGAAGGTTCCTTTTTCAAGGATAGCAATCAGGGGATAATCTCTCACCAAACATTCCCCCATATGGAATAAATTACGCCAACATACAAGGATAATTTCTTCTGCCGACGCCATCCTTCATAACGAAACTGAACTCTGTCTGCTGTAAGTTGGCGCGCGGTTTGAAATTTTTGCCAAGTTCGTTTTCCATTTTTTCCTTCACTTTGCTTGCTTATCGCTCGGCAAAGTTTCCCGTTTTCTGCTCAGAAAAATTCCGCAAATGTTTTTGCATTTTTTTCTAAGCAGTTATGTTTTCTCAGCCCGTTCTACCCATCCTAAGTTGTTTTTCAACACTATGTCTGAGGCAAACGCCATGAGACTTACTACCAGGAGAGCAGGCGGGCCACTATCCCTGCCAAAAGTACAATCAACCAACTGCTCGATTCAGCCGGCTGATGTATTCAGGGAGATAAATAAAAGATTTGAATACCTGGAGAAACGACCGACCAGAGCTGTTAAGCAGCCGACATCAACCGAGGCCACCATCGCCAGGTCGGCTGTACTTTCCCACTTTGTTCAGCCATCCCTAAATCTTTCTCTTGAAGATCTTGCTGGGGCTGGTTGATTTACTGATTCAGTGTCTTCTGAATAACTTGGACGCATCTGGAACAGGAAAAATGCCGTAACTTTTAACTCACCAGATCACCAAACACTGGAGAAGATCAAATAAACAATAATGAAGGCGTATAACGTGGATAAGTATCCTAGTCATTGTGTGAGACTAATTGAAACGATCCAACAAAAAGCCTGTTTGATCTTGGTGCAATTCCAAGGCGAAAAAGTCGTCCGTGAATTCACCGGGAAGAAAAATATCACTGCCGTAAACACCCCGTTCAAAACTGTAAGGATTGCGGAGGACAAAACACCGCTCCAACCTGAGGTACTTGGTCTCCAAAAAAGAAGCAACCCCACCCTTCCCTGGGTACAAACGTTTAAGTCCCCCCGCCATCCTGCTACACCACGGAACCTATGTTCACGATCAAAAACCCCAAAACTCTCTCCTCAATTCCATTTCAACCTCCAAGTAATCCATTGCACATTGAACCATCCAAGTCAGGGTGCAAATTCCCACTGCAGTCCTCTACAACCCCTACGTCAAAATCCCAGTAGAAGCCTGTAAATGATGCGGTTGATATCGTTAAAGCATCCAACCAGCCCTAAAGCTGGTCCTCTTGTTCCTCTCTCTCCCCGGTCCCAGCCCGCCCAATAGACCCCAAAGTTGTCGCCGAAAGAGACGTCACCGGGTCCATCTAGGCCCAAAAGGCCAAAACACGCACCCCGTGTTAGTCAAATAAGAAAGGCTGGCCGAAAGTCTAGCCCCGCTTTAGTAAATAAACCAACAACCCCCAGAACGTCATACCTACCAAGATATCGTTCGCAGACCATATCCTTCAAGTCCTCTGGTTTCCACCTTTCTCACCTCCCGACAGCTACCCAGTTTCCCCTACATGGACAACTATTTGGCCATACTCGTATCTGCCCGCCACCTTCTAGGGATATCGTCAGGTACAACTCCATGCTACTGCACCTAGCCCCACAGCAAACTCAAAGAACGCCACCAAACATGCAACAGAAAAGAGTGTATTCTCAACCGTGTGAATTATGGATCAAGTTGACTGCCCCCTCCTGATTACCGAAATCTCCCTGAACCCTAACAAGTCTCCCAGTTCATGACTCTGTGCCGTTTCTGTCAAACCATTTTTCTCCCTATACTAACCCCGCCTGCCCCACCTCCCCTGCATATGGCCCACCCTACTGTCCCCTTGTAGCAGAATGTGGGATCGCAGACATTACCAAGTCCGAGATGTCCCGCGCAACTGAATGCAATGCAGACGGATTATGTTACCCCTGCCCAGGAGTAAACCACCCACCAAAAGTCATGCTAAACTCGCCCGACAGATCATCTACCGTCCAATTCCAGTCATGCTGCCCTGGGCCGACGTTCCTCCACTCAAATGATGTAACACTCCTCCAGATAAAGGAGGCCCCAAATGAAACAAAATTGGTTGAAAAAAAGAATTCTCCCCAAGACGATCAACATATGAGGAAAAGAGCTTCATTCGCCATGACACCAGCCAGCGGAGAGTTCTATTCAGGAAACTTTTCGCTAGCAGTATTAAATGCACGTTCCATGCTAAAGAAAACTGATTGTACCCGACTTCTTAAACTCGTCAAAATTTGACTTCAAACTTGTCACCGAGAAGTGGCTCAATATTCACACACCTGAAAACGCCATAATAATTCCCGGCTATAAATCCTTGAAGCCCAGCGTGGAGGTGGCTGCTTTGACTGCATCAGAGACTCTATACCAAGCACTTCGTGCCAGGATAAAATGCTAAACACCATCCAAGATTGCTTTTGGGTTAGAGCTGGGAAGAACAATGAAGGCCTTCTTGTTGGATGCTCTTACGGACCCCTAGTTCTTGCCAAAACGACTTTCTAACGATAATGCAGCAAATAAATACGGCTTCTGACCTACCAGGTCCAAGCTTTCCACTGGAGATTTCAGCGCACCTGAGATGTTCTGGTCCACGCTTTCCGCTCCAAATTACTTGCTCCCTTTCCTTGAAAACATTCATCATGGCGACTGGACCCAACACGTAACTAATTCAACGAGAAACATCAGTGTTCGTGACTTGATACTTACGATAAGCCTATTACATGTTCAAACTTCCATTAAAGCTAGTTTACCCGAATGCGATCATCTGCCTGTCAGCTGTTCATTTACATTGCCCCTCCCGAATAGGTACACCTAACCTAAGGTCGTATTTCAGAGCTGACCGCAATCGGCTTCCTACTTTTGTTTGTAAATCCAAATGGGACGCATTTTTTCTATCAACAGAAGTATAACCGGCCGCTGATTAGTTATACTCCAACCTACACAAGTGCTTTGATGCCATTCCTCCGTCCCACACTCTAGACATACCACCCAAAAGAACTTCACATGACCGAATAAACTATAAGCTCGCTAAACTCCAGCAGGCCTTTTCTGAGACCAGAGATTTATTGTTCTTGCAAATAAATCGATTAACTAAAACCCTAGGAACAGTGTTGGACCACAGAAGCAAGAACTAGGAGCAGCAAGCTCTAACCAGACGAAACCAAGCGCTAAACTGGCAAAACTGCTTAAACGCGGAACTAATTCTGGGGCCCCAACTACTCAAGTCCCGTATATCATTCAGAACAACATTTGTGTAAACAAATTACAGGAGATCGGAAAACCCTTTGAAGAATTCTTTGCATCGGCTCTGGCGAAGGATAACAATCGCTCTACCCCATGCCAATATTTCTTGACTACAGGGGCTGCATTTCTTCTGAAGGTCGCAGCGCAGCTGTTGGTAGAAACGGAACCTGGCTACCACTCTGGACGTGACTAATTACCCGAGGCTGCCTCCGCATTAGCTGAGAGCGATATCCCAATTTTGTTAGCAAACATCTTCATCTTGCCCATTCAGTGTTGCATCTTTCCACCACAGTGGAAGACATCTGTGGTTATCCCTGTTCACAAATAGGGTACGCCTGCAAACTACCAGCCAATAAACCACACCCCTATACTTTCCAGGATCATGGAGCGTCTGATTAAGAATAGTCTTATAGCCTACCTTCTGGAACATGAACTTATTAATTGTGGACAGCATGGCTTCCTGCGCTACTTGCGTTACTGACTGATCAAAGGCTATCACTAAGGCCCTGAGCACTGGAAGGTCAGTTACAGTAATCTTTTTGGATATGACGAAAGCTCTCGACAGAGTATCCCACCCTAGGTTGCTAAGTAAAATGGTATCCTACGGTATTGTTGATCCAATGCTGTCGTGGTTTTCATCTTATTTGACATTTAAAAAGCAGATAGTGCAAGTAAATGACTTAATATCTGAACCTAGATTAGTGTCCAGCGGTGTGATCCAAGGCAGCGTCCTGGGCTCCCTGCTCTTCCTGTTGTAAGGATCTTCGATGATATTCGAAACGGCACTTCGTTTCTCTTTACAGACGATGCCAAAATTATGTAAACGTTTTACCCTGAAGCTTTAGAGTCCACCACATGCAACACATCGCAAGACTTAGCGTCACTCGTCCGCTGGGCGAACGAAACTGGAAAAGGAGCATCATGGGGTACAAATGCGTTATACTCCAAAGAGAACTAAAGGTTGAAAACTAAACCATCCCCGGTAAGTGCAGATTTCACGATCTGGGCCTAAATTATATCCGTATCTTAAACTTATCGAAACATCCTCTCGCACAATTGGCAAAAGCAAATAAATTATTGGGGCTGTTACAAAACTCTGAAATTGAACGAAAGCAAACTACAACTTTTTAGCGCCCAAGTCAGACCCATTATGGAGTATTGCTCTCCAGTCTGCTCCAACATAAGACAGTACGACAGAGTGGCGATTGAAAACGTCCAGCGTGCATTTACCAAGCAGGTAATTGGCTACTCTGAAAGCCTTAATTACATGGAACGCTGTGAGTCGCTGTAATTAGAACCCTTGTGGCTCCGACGCATAAGAGTGAACCTGGTATTCTTTAACAAAACTATCACAGGGGACAGATGCGTCTCTTCACCTCGTGTTAGATACCAATCTCTTTACTCTCTCGGAAATGCGGATTCCACTATAACTCTCCCTGTTCCAAAAACTTCCGTTAGGGCCAACTCCTTTATTGTTGGATATTCGTCACTATGGAATAAACTCCCCATCAGCTGCGCATTCTGTCACCATTATCTATTGCATTTAAAAACGAAGTACGTAAAGTAGTTATTGTACCCTTTCTCATTAATCTATACCACCCATACTCACTTCAGGATCGAGTAAATGAAAATGGATTGGGCTTCTGAGAAACGCATTGATGTCACCTTTTTGTTCATTCCGGAAAGGAAAGTAAGTCTCCCTACTCATGTTATTAAGAATCAACCTAATCTCTTCCGCTTCAAACAGATCTCCGACACCAGTGCATGCTACTTATTTACATGCAGTTACACATCGGATGCATCTCACCGTTCCTCCGCCTGCAAAAACGGTAACTAACCCTCAATAATCTGACTTCATATCCATAAATCTTATTGTTCCAACTGCGTGTAGGGTTGCTCACCAACAACTCTCTTCCATCGACTCACCCAACTAATTCCAACACTGTCGCCAACACGGTGTGGCAACCATAACCTGCAACTTTCTTCTAAAATAAACATTCACTATCACCCTCACTCTTAATTTTCCTCAACCCTTCTCTCCAAGCAAATGACCTCGGCCCGTTGAAATCACCTTGTTAATGACGAACCCAAAGGGTACCCTTCAGACGAAATAAGGGCAAAATCTTGGATTCATCCTTTATCTCTCTTCATTGAGATCTCGGTCCGTTTTCGAAAATTCGAACCTCATTCTGTTTACACGTGGTGTCTTCCATTTCCTTAGTGACCGTTTTTAATTTCCCATATCCGCTGGCCCCGACCATTTCACGTTTTCGGCCACCATTCATTCATTTTTTTGGTTTGCACCGTGTTCTAGTAACTTCCTTTCTCTGAGCCGCCCGCAAGGTTGATCGCTTTTTTATCCGCAGCTGGCAACTAGGCCAGGCTGCCATTCGTCATTTTTCTCTCTTCCAAGCTGCATAGTGCTGCTTGGATGGAAACAATTACCCGTGCTCTGGCTGCCGCGGTTTAGGCTCGCCTGCGGTTATCCAATCCTGGGAAAACGATGTCTCCCTTACTCTACCCATACCCTATTTGAATTCCTTCCTCCACACCACGAGTAAACCGGCGTTACTACAATATTGCGGGGCGCGGTCGTATCTACCGCTATGGCCGGCGCACATCCGGCGGGCAGCTCGGCTGCAGCGGTGTGCAGTTGCAGCTAGATTGGCGGATTACACCTTCTGCGTCCACCCTCAAACGGTGATTTTCAGGTTCGGTGGCTAGCGCTCGGTCAGCCCCATTCACTAGCACTGTTGTGGTAAACAGCACTCTTGCTCCTACGTTCACGTGCACCAATTTGTAATGGCTTCCTCTTGCTGCTTCCCAAAATTCTTCTGCTCACAAAGGACAGCATTTTTATTGGTATCTGATATAAGCTGACGTCCACATGGCATCTTGAGATTCGAAAGCAGCTGAGTACCGTCTTCTTTCATCAATCTCTATTTTGGTTTGCAAAACTTGGCAATAGACCAGTGCTCCTGGTAAATGTTCTCCTCAAGACTCCACCAGACATTGCTTCATTTGATTCCGGTTCCCCTTTTTCTTCCCCAACTCCACTTTCTTCGTTGGACCTAACTGAGATTCAGTCTCTATCTCGCCTCAGCCACCGCATTCCTTGCCCAACGCACCGTGCTTTCAAATTTCTCGCGTTTTATACTGCTAGTGTCCGTTCATCATACTGCTCACCGAACTATGCTTTTCGCTGTAAACTGCCCCCAAATTTTCCGTTCCTTGATTTCTTGCTTTATTTTCTTGCCACGCGGTATCACTTCTACCAAATCCAATTCGTGTTTATTCCGGACATTCAGGAACCTCGCCAGCTTGCAGGACTTTCCGATGACGCTATTGGTTCATTTCGGTTTGCTGTGTATATGTGGCGGCCTACGAGATGCGCTGCAATGACACTGACCTATACGGACTAGAAGTCCCCGTTGGACTCAAATACATCGCAAGGAAATTCGTTACTTTTCATGCCTTCACCAGGTACAATCTGAAATGCGTATTATTAACTACTGTATAGGTCTCCCAACCTTCTTCCTTCGATTGCTTGTTTTTCTTCTCTTTTGGCACTATCGCCGCACGTCATGACCATCCGCTTGGCAAAGCTCACGAAATTAAATATTATTGTTATATATTTCCATTGAGGATAATATGTTCATGTATATTTCTCCATTATGTGGCAGACAGAAGATTAGAAAACTCAAAAAGGTCATTTACACCTCGACGGCCATTACATTTTGCGGGTGTCGCATGTTAAACAGACTTTTTATTTTTCTGAACTAAATGACATCAGTATTATCCTCTTAGCATTGTTCCTCCTCATTCATCACTTTTCCAAAAATCTGCTAGCTAGTGACAAGCAGCATTTACCGCCAACCGCAGCCAGTCATTGCGCGGTGGACAAGTGGTGTCGAACGATTTGAATGCCCGCAAAACATGGCTGTTTTGCTGTGGTGAACAAGTCTTAAATAACCCCGCCGCCAGCCTCCAACTGAACCTTGCGCTTGTGATACGCATTATTGGTGCTTGTAAGCAACTTGTTCCTCTAAGAATGCCTTTTTGCTATTTCTCCCCATTTGTCCCCACAGGTATAGTCACCCGTTACATGTGAGCTGTGATACCCTTGTATCATTTGATCATTCAATCAAGCATGCCGCTCGAAGTGTTTGAGAAATATACCAACACATACAATGCCATGTGATACACGAAACTGGCAGGCGAATGAATATTGTTTTTTGAATGGGAGAAACTAACATAGAGATGATGGGCTCCCGGAGAGATTTATATGAAAAGCCCAGTTTTGCCGTAGAACACGAAGCTGCAGAACTGCGCTCGGTTAAGTTGCGGTAAAACCGGATTTAAAAGGAGCATGTTCGAGGGTGAAAGGAGTGGGATGTCAGCGCACGGGTGCACACGTTAACACTAGGACTAGTAGTTAGTCAACCACAGCGGTGCCAGCTTATGTGGCTGACCGTGCGCTGGATGATAACCAGAAAATCATTTTGAGGTATGGACGCCAGAGGTGTGATCAGCCAACTTAGCTGGATCGGTATTTCGCAGCAGCTGTGCTACTCGCATATGTTGCTCCGCCAATGTATGGATCTGACCACTTCCGCACTGAGGGGGTTAGCACGAGATTACAAAGACGATACATCCACTTAATCAAAAGGAAAAAAGAGGGATGTAGAAGATATGTTCTCAAGACCTCGACATTTTTCTCCATTTGGGTATTGGGGCCGGTCAGCCCTTACCTGGGCCAGTACAGTGATACGGAAGAACACACGGTAATGCACCCGGATGTGCACTCCTGAAAAATATTCCGGTGATCGGTTTTCACATCGGGTCGAGCATGGCAGCTTTGTGGGGTGTGCCAAGGAGAACCCTTTTTCCGTCAGCTGCCGAATCAAGATTGGTTGGGAAACTGGTGCGGGCTTTGCGATTCGTTCCCATTCGGTTGCTCCACCAAGAAAATCATAGGAAGAAAATGAGGTGGATTCCGCGAATTGTTAAAGTGATTGTATACGCAAATCAATAGGAAAACGGTCCACGTCATACATCACCGATGAAACAACCCTCAGGCTGCCTGGTGGTAAATGAAGCAAAATGGAAAGCGTATAAACGAGACCGGTGGAATACGAGTGCCAGAAACGGAGCGCACAATGAGACAGAGCGACAAGATTTTGGGGCGCAACGGGCAAGTGACAGAGTAAAAATAAGTGAAATATTGAAGGTAAAATGAAAGGCATGACCCGGTGAGAGGAATCCTGATAGTGGATGGCATAGAGTGAAGCAACTACCCATAAATGAGCGTCCATGCATTGAGATATATACTGAGATATGTTCATACGTAAATGTGCGCATAGTATTCGTATACACTGATAATAGGTAAATATCTAACGATGTATGGCAGGGTGTCAGAATAACGTCAGTTGGAACTCGCATAAATATGGTCGGATGGCACGTGGCTAGTCGAGAAGGGGGCATGTAATGGCCTCAGACGAGGCCGTATTTTAGAGGTCGGCAGGAGTAAAAACGACCACTTGGCAGTAAAACGATTTTAGGGCAGATTTACGGACAGTTAAAAGGAACCGTTGCATGACGACGGTTTATGATGATAATAATAATCTATATTTCGGTTTTGCGAGATGTATGCGCAAGGCAAGATCAAATTTTTACATGAGTGATGCAGATGGAACGTGAATAATGGCAGTCAAAGTGTATATGAAGATATATGCTACGGTAGATTAGTCGGTAAACGCGATCAGTATCTGCGAAGCAATACGCAAGGCACAAGCATGCGAGACAAAATTCAAAACTGCACAAACTGTTTTGCCAGATTGTATAGGGTCTTCTGAACTGGTCATGAGCAACGCAGTTCAAGTCATTTTGTTTCAGTGCACCAAATGTGCGTGTCGCCGAAGCAGCACTTGAGAGCATCTTCATGGCGGATGTCGAGATATGGCCGGAAGCGCAAACGTCAAGGTAGCTAGGTGATGGACAGAAAGGTTAACTTGAGGTGAAACTCAGTGGGAATATAATAATTGGATAGACTTTAGTCAAAACCAAGAGGAACGCCAAACGGAGTGAATAGAGAAGTTGCATCTAACAACAATAAAGGGCAAATAAAATGCTACGAAAGGCGATGGAATACCATCATTTCTGCCGAACTACTTGGAGAATGAGATTTTTGGCAGAGGTCATGGTCAGCATGCTCTGAGCTGCTGAACTAGCATAGAAAACCGAACTATCATTGGAAAATTATGGAGGCTGATGCGTTGTGAATAGGTTGCGGTATAGCTCGGTCTATCTCTGTTTATTAACTTAATAACAATAATGGTGTATTCCTCGAAAACTCGGAGCGTCCATGCAGTGAAAAAAGGAGGAAACGGCAGTCTGAAAAAAGTTCCAGCTGATGGGTTGGGGTGAGTGAAAAGGAAAGTGTAAATAAACAAATACAAGAGGAGTATAGGAGTGAATGAGAAAACGGATGATACAGATCCGCAGTCTTTTCACGTCTGCCAGTTAGGAAGCGTTAGGCACAGTGATGCGCCATGGGTAGATCCCACTTAAAGTGGTTAGGACTATTCCATTTACTCAGCGATCAGAGAGGTTTGCTGTTCGGTGTCGTCCATATCATACCAGTGTATTAGTTTCTCTTGCGCTCTCAGATGGAGTACTATGGAAAGCAGAGGCTGATTTGAAATAGGGGTTGGAAATGTATTTGGAAATCGATGGCTGACTCAGAAGCACGCTCTTCCGAGACATAGGTGTTGATCATTTGAAGGTCTTGGATGACACCAAGGTAAGTATTTAGGGTACCCTTAAAACTGGACTGGTTCTGTGTGCACCGAATGCCAATGTGAAGTTTGTTCAAAGCTTGGCGTACAAAACAAGAAACAAATGCACTTTAAAGATGATTTGACAATTTTTGTATGGATGGTAAGAGACCTGTGGCGGATGGTAGGGGCTGGCAGAGAAGAATATAAGTGGGTCGGTAGAGAAAGGTCACATACTCACTAGGTTATGTAGAAAAGCCTGGTCAATTTTCAGCCGCGGCCAAAGTGGCCCAAGTTTGAAGGCTAAACAGCGTTTCTTGTAATTTAGAGTCGTCGACCAACCTATCACTTGCTTAGTGAAGCGCCTCTGAGTACTTCCAATAGAAATTTTGTCCGACTTTGACATTTTGGAGTATATCAAAGTGCCATATTCAAGGGGTGGTCGTACGCGCGTTTTACGAATGTTAAGGATGCTGTCGGCTAGTTTCATTGTGCGAAAAATCAGACCTACATTTCTTCTAGCTTTAACCGATTGAATAACTAAGTGCGCTGAGAAATTTAGAGGGGCCGAGTAGTTGAGACCGAGATCAAGAATCGTGGGTGCACATGCAATAGGAGATCTGCGTAACAAAATTGAATTTTTAGGTGGTGTACACCTATATATGAGTATTTTGCTCTTAGCGGCAAAGAAGCTCATCATCCAGCAGGTACACCGGTCATCCAGAGCAGCCAAATCGGCACAAACATCTCTAACCGCAATACTAACTTCATTTGACCTAAGAAGGTAAACTATTATTGTGTCATCGGCAAACAGGAAATGGACAGTGTAGGATAACAAATTTTGGGCATCATTGTTATACATAAGAAATAGCAGGGGATTAATTACGCTGTCCTGCATGACGCCACTAGTAACAAATCTGGTATTAGAGATAATGCCGTCACTGGAGACCACCTGTGATCCTTGGGTTAGGTAAGACGAGAGCCAGGATAGAAGAGGATCGGCGATGCCAAAAAGCTTACTTTGGATAAAAGGTGCGGATGAGGGACACGGTCAAAGGTGTTGGACATATCGGGTTTGATGACTGCGGAAGCCATACACTGGCACGCTAGATTGGTTAGAAGGTTCAGGAAGTTAAATTGACAGGTGGAGCAAGAACGGGATTGGAAAAATCCGTGCTGTTTGGGGCTAAGGAGTCCAGTGGCTAAGAGGTGGTCTACGATGGACCTTTTTACCACCTTTTCCCTAATCTTGGAGATAACAGGCTCATGATTAATGGAAGAGTAATTGGACAGTTCATGCAAAGGCCCCTTCTTATGGCTGGGGGTTATTACAGGGTGTTTCAAGTTGACCGAAACTACACCAGAATTAACAGAGAGTGTAAAGTGCTTGGGCAGTAGTAGGGGCAGGTTAGGGCCACACACAGGAACAGCTATTGAAGGGATTCCATCGGGGCCTTGGTGAGACTCTGGTTTGAAACCAGTTAATTGTCGTGCAGTAGTCCTAACGACAGAGGATGCAGTGGACACGGTGTGGTTTTATTCTTATTCTGTGGTTAGAGTGGGTCGCTGACTGTAGCTGTGGCCGTGGAGGAGGCGAAATATTGATTGAACGCCTCAGTTGCCCATTGGGGTTATCACATACTCACTATTATGCAAAACTAGGAAGTTCACCAAAGCCTTGCGCTCATGGAATCCTAATTTGTATAGTTTTGAAAATATTATGAGGTGCTTTTTATGCCTCAGCGCCCTCGCCTCTTTTTCCGAATGAGAGGTTTACTTAGAGGGGAGAATAAACTTGGAAAATTCACGTGTCAATGAAAAGTGCTGTTGCAACTTACCATATTTGGCTTTCAAGGAGGCAGCTTGTTAAGTCCTGTTTCTTTTTATTCACTCTACAACGGTCAGTTTCCAGATGCAGCCGGCCATGTTGCGCTAAAATTCATCTGCAGCCCTCTGTGGGTCAGTCGCTAGAAAAAGCTTCCCCAGTCAACTTGGCTTACTAGAAGGGGAAAATGCTGCCATTTAACCTGGGGTGGGTGAATTGTGTCAATAGGATGGTTAAGGGGGGAGCATGAACATGGATCCTACCGTGCATTACCCTGTGGTCGCTTCCTGGAAACTTATTTCCGACCCAACTGAAGGAGTGGTCATCAGTATGTGTAAAGACGAGATTGGTTGTGAAATGCGAACGGCTATTCAGAAAAAACAACATCGAAAATACAAGTTGTGGGAACGCACTCTGAGCAGAGTAAGTCTGAATTCTTGTAAAGGTTTGGGCACGAGCAAAGACTGACTAATCGCGCAGTTCAGATGGGCATTCTTGCAGACTCTTTACCATTGCAAGGGGGAAGTAGAATGCTGAGAAATATATAAATGTGTGCTTTAGAGTATAGTTAAAATTTACAAATCGGCGCGGACTGGATTTTACCGGGGAATTCATTCATTCTCTTTGAATTTCATCTGATAGATGATTTATGTAGAGTGACAGAACTACAATACTACATAACTATTACTCCGCAACAGAATCAAAATGGGTTCATACCAATTTTAAAAACATATGTTAGCTTATATTGGTCAAGTGTGAACGTACGGGACCTTATTGGCCTCGTGAGGGAATAAATGGGACAATGCTGCCAGAAAAGATTGAACTAACTGAGCATCGTTGACGACTGTTAAGAGATATGGGGATGTTTGGTTGGGGTCGGAATGGAATGAAACACCTCCGAGTAAGTACGCCTGTGGATTATCCAGACCTAAGTAGACGGAGATGGTATTCACGACGCAGGGCCTCATACGAGGCCAGGCTGATACCGAAATGGGGCAAAACTCTGGTCAAATTGGTGCCCAGTCCACGGCATAGGCCAGAAATCTCAACCTCACGCCAGATCGTCCTTAGAGAATTAATTGCCGTTATTTTATGCCAAGTAGTCTGACTGCAATAGGCAGCTTGAATTTTGGCGCGGACCAGATTTGCCGGTTAGGTGGCTATAATACCGCATGCCGATAATACTCCAGCCAGAAGTGGGATCGCGAAAGTCGGAGGATGTACATTCATGGCCTTAAACCATCTTTTGTCTTGAAGTGTTGCGCGTATGATGATTTGCAGCGTTTCCACTGGGATAGCTCGATGCCTGGGAGTTGACAAGATAGCCGCAACAAAATGCCAGAAAGCCGTTTCATGATACAGTGCACATGCTTTATCCTAAACGGGTGATAACTGGCCAGGCTTTGCGCGGACACATGCGAGTTTTCCTGACATCGGGGGGATATATGAGAGTTTGAGCTGCGGAGCCAGCCAAAGCGCCTGCGGTAACCTTTGCCAGAGGGGGCAGTCTTCCAGAATCGTTTCGAAAGTTCAATTTTCGGATGAGAGCAGTCGTTTATAGTGTTCATACGAGCCATATTTCAGTGCCGTTTCAGGAGCAGTTTTCAATACGCTTATGCCGTTGCCACGCGATAGAGATAGCCAGCCACCTTCGCGGAGCATGTACTGATAGGCGTCAATAAATCTACTTCCCTTTTTCTTATAGCTGTGAATTTGACGCATCAATTTGAGCCGATTAACGGGCGCAATACACGTGCGAGAAACCGCACCGGCAACAGCACCGACAGTCAACTGGAGGAGTTGGTTTTCCGACTTCTCAGCAGATGAATAACCTTCTGGTACACCAACCGCCGCCTAATCACCGACCCACAAGCGATTGTCAAGCATCCAGTACTCGGCGAATGTTGCCACATCAGCGGAATGAGATGCCATTAACTATCTCCTGTCACCGCGGCTGATACTAATGTATTATTATTTTTGGCGGGTGACGTTACGTGTTGTGCCCAACTGCTATGATTTAGGTGGGAGACGAACGATGTTAGGCTTGGTGGAGCCGTAATCATGGACAAGGTCGCACCAGGAAGATTGGAGTCTCCAGCAATGATTTTGACATTCATGGATGGAAAGCGAGGTGGTTAAATGCGTCCGCCAAGTGGTGGAGCCCAATTTCAGTGTGAGATGGAGGGCGATAGGTACAGGCCGTATGGATAACGTAGGACGACACCCTGATACTGAGCCATGCCGATTCTCGGATCAATTAGAGTTCAGAATGCGTAAGAACGAAGACTGATGGGCCCTGTCCTACATAGACAGGGCAACCACCCCACAGAGGTCGTTTCTAGTACCTCGAAAGGATTGGTATCCTGCAAGAGAAATAGCACTTTTAGGTGTGTCCTCGTTAAGCCACGACTCAGTGATGAATATTATATCCAGGATAGAGGACCCATCAAAGCGTCTCAAGTGACCGAAGTTATTTAGGATTGAACAACAGTTGATTAGCGCAAACGAGAAGGCTATTTTGGCGTCGAGGCGGAGTAAGGGGGTGGGTTGCAATGACGTAGAGACGGTGCGTGAATAGTCAATCATGATGGGAATAATTGGGTTTGCACTCGGTTTTAATTCTATTTTCGTCCATGTTGAGTGAAATAGAACAGAAGAGGGCGGATTCAGTGAAGAACGGGGGCATACTGCATTCCTCATTTTACTAGTGTGCGAGTAAACCGAAGCGGTTGGGGACCATTGTGGAGGGAGACAGAAGGGGAGTGGATTAGGGTAGGAATAGAAGGGTGGCGCTGGTGGCCCAGGATGGGGAAGAAAGAGGAAATATTCTGGCTGGGTAGGTATCGACGACAGCGAGACATTATTGGGATGGGCTACGGTCCTCGTGTTTAGGCCGGGGAGCTGTTGAGCGGAGGTTGGTGATAACACCGATGTGAAGCTGGAGTTGCGCCTAATGGGGGCCATTGACAGCTGCCCTTGGCAATCTGACGCAACACCGAAGGTCTTTTCGGGAACAGTTGATGCATTGCTAGGTCTTCTAAATGTGCGATGCGACTCTGTGGTTTTCTTCCGCCTCGGCAATGACCTCTTGGCCCCCATGAAACAAGAGGCAAGCAGTGGAAAGTTGGTGACGTTAGGACCAGACAGTTGAGGTGCCGGGTTGAGGGGGCCAAAAAAAGGGATGAAATAGGGAAGGGTCGGAGTAGTTTATTCGCTGGACTAGTAGCGCCAGCGTTGTTTCACCTGGGAGTAATGTGTTGCTTGTTAAGGGTATAAGCGCAGGTCTACCATAAGTAACTAGTGTTTAAAGGGTCCGGATGGGACAGAACGCATTTCCATTGGTGTTAGACATTTTGGTTTCACGAGGAGAGGCGATGTTATTGTGACCCACCAAGAAAGTTGTATTATAAGGGTTTACATGCGGACGTTTCCGGAAGGACCGTGGCAAAGAATATTGTGACGAGCTGTCTAAGTCAACATTTGTCTGTGGCTTTGGTGGGGCCGCAAGGACCGATCTGGATACCAAGCTCCCAGCCATGCCGGGTAGCTTGGGGAATTCATGTTTGGTGGAACCGTTTTTGGGTTCTCACTTGAAACCAGTCTGAGGGCTTCTCTTCAAATAGGAGTTTCGTCCGGGGTAATTTTGCTGGACTTGAAAGGAGTAGATGAGGTTATATTAACTCCACTTCTGAAAACTGCTCTGCAGCAACGGGCCAAGGAAATGAAACAACACTGGACGTGATCTGTTTAACATTCGTTTGAGTAGTCTTAAATAGTGGCAAGGGTGCGCTGTCATACTGCAATCAGAGAGGATAGTATTTTTAAAAGAGTGTAGTGGAATGCGGTCAGGGACATTATAAACCACAGATTAGACGATCTTAGGTTTCGTTGCTTAATTTCTAAGGATATTGAGTCGACAGCCCGACAAACGCTGGCGAGATGTTCGTGGGTGGGTTTTCGTGTATTTTATCTAGGTAGGTGAGAGGAAGCAGCTTTGGGATCACTGGTTCTATAAGTAAAATTTCGTTGTTTATCTCGTGAAGTGGTTGCTCTAATTTGTGCACTTCATTACTAGTCTTCAAGTACACGTCTGTGACACTAATAGTGCACGATGGAAGCCGGCGGATGGGGTACGGGGGTGTGGACGCGATATACCGAACGCCTTTGGAAGACTTTAGCATTTTTCCCAAGCGGCTGCAGCCTGCCGAAGCTAGATAAAGCGCGTTTGACAGGGAGTTGCTCGCTATCTGTCTAGCTGTCCAGCACTTCAGGCATACATTAGAGGGTCACTCATTTACGGAGTTCGCGGCTCACAAACCGCTAGTAAACGAGCTGCATTCAACCTCCGACCGGCACTCGCCACGCGAAATTCGCCACTTAGAATTTGTTTCACAATGCATTGTGGATCTGCGACATCTCTACGGTAGACATCTCCAAAGCTCATGCGCTTTCTGGTGTGCACCACCTTTGCTTGTCTCCAACATCGCGCATCAACCTCGATGCGATGGCACAAGACAAAGTGATCGATATTGATATTGACCAACTTCGACGAGACTGCTCCTTCAACTTAGCGGTTTTACCGATCACAGTTTCCCAGAATGCATTTTTGTGAATTATTGCAAGGTCGCCCTAGGCCAGCGATGCCAGCATCTCACCGTCATCGCACATTTTTGGCGTTACATAACCTCGCTTACCCGGATGTAGCTATTGTAGTAGAACTATAGACCGAGCGTTTTGTGTGGTTCAGCTTGAGGCACAAGGTGGGCCAGTGGCCTCGCGCCTGCCTCTAATACCAAAGAGTAGAAGTCAATGGGCATTACAAAGCTCTATTGTCCAAGTTCCCGCAGCCAGAGGCACGTTGACCTCCAGTGTCCTCTACTGCCGTCTCACGTCTATGTCCGCCTACTCACCTGTGTAGACCGGCTCGCTCGTAGACCATACCAATCCCCTGTCCTACGTAAGAAGTGGCAGCGAAGGCCGTCTTGGCCGGTTGGGTAAATGTACTTGGTTGCCCAGCTGTCGCGACCTCGGCTCACATTTTGACGGGCCCTTCTCAAATATTATTAAAATACTTCCTTGTGAAAATATTAGAACGACTTCTTGACACTCGCAAGCTAACGGTCTAGTGGAAAGACTTCACCATCAGCTTAAAGCCACTCAGCGGGCGGGGCCAACCCACGTTGGACCAAAATACTACAGTTAGACCTTTTAAGCATCCAGAGATCTTTTTTGAGAAGAAATGCGCACTGCACCAAAAATACTTACGTTTGGTTGCACGATTTGCCTCCCCGGAGAGCTAAAGGCTCCTTCATGACCTGTACGCTTCAGTTACGGTGACCATGCTAAACGTCTCACAAAGCGCATGCGAACTATTCCTGCCAGTACAACACGGGATCAGCTGAATTCGAGCTGCATTGTAACCGCGCTGAATACTTCAACTCACATTTTTGTGCACGTTGACGGTGTTCGACTACCACTGAAATCACCGTATATTGGTCCGTCTCGCCGGCAAAATGCGGTCCCAAAATATTCACTTTGGACGTTGCCGGCCGACAAGACGCAATGTCAATCGGTCGCATCAAACCTGCCACTGCGAAATGGGGATTCGCGGATAAGCCCTTTTCACCTCTTGAGTCTCATTATCCTGGCCGAGTCCATCTACTACAAGAGCTGCCCATGGAGACTTTTGGTGTGGCCCGAGCTACAGCACCACCGGTCGCGCCAGAACTACCGGATATGCGAAACAGCCGTTGAGACCGAAAGGTAAGGTAATCAGGTCGCTTTCCTAATTTTGTTACCTTCTTCGCATCAGATGGTTGAATACTGTCCCGTTTGTAAGCGCATAACCGTAATTAACAGGACAACATGTTTGTCGCAATAACATGCGTTGATGAATATGTCGCTCCATGTTGCAACGACCAGGGCAGCACCGAAGCTGTTGGGTGTTCTTCAACAGGTGGAATGCCCACCGGTTTTCACAAGCTCCGTTTCCATGAGTTTCTTTGTTTTACCCCTTCTCAGAAGAAACCTTAGGATCGAGGCGGCTCCACTGACTCCGGCACGACCATCATAGTTCACATGGCCGACTTCATGTACGTACCAGATGACGAAGAGAACTTTTGGTTAGACACTCGTCTTCAGCCCCGTCTAGTTGAGTGCCAGGCCTGTGGCCTTGGGATAGGGACGGGAAGCTCTACTGCAGCAATGTGCGAGCGCCGGGTGACCATACCTCCTGCTTTCGACTCATAATGGTGGTTTTTCGGAGTGGTTGTCCGGTGCATGGTGAGCCCCCAACCAGCACCCGCGAGACCTCCAGACGAGGGGCCAATTTTTTACTTGGCGAGCGATGCCAAGACCAAGTAACAGCTGCCACTTTCGGGCTTGTTCTACAAGGCCCCAATCGAAGCACTTCACCGACGGTCCTCTGGGAGGGGGCTCATGTAGCGAAACAAGGTTTTGTTCCCCCGGATCGCTTGCTTGACCGACCTTTAACCGACCCGCGCGGCCGGCATTTGTTCGTTGCTTACGCACGCTCCGCTCGCACGCTCCTATCGAAATATACGCAGCCTCTTACGGCCTCCTAATACACTTTCGTTGTACCGGTAGAGTGTATGGGTCGTCAGTATTGCAGTCGTGGACAACCGAATGAGGATGACGCACAAGTGGTCACAACGATTATGGGCAAGCAAACGCAATATAGTATCAGCCTTAAGACAGCCGGTCTTACAAAGCAGCTTAGTTTTTCCCTCTCAACCACCTGTTGGCATTGCAAACGGGGTAGCTGTAGCGGAAAGGTAGGCACGAACAGGATAACTCTCATAGAGGTAGATGCCACTTTAATACATGCTATCGGAAGAACTTTGGGCAGTTGTCTGGCTCCCGGGGTCACTTCTGTCCTGTATCAGCTGAACTGAACGCACCTGACCTGAGCTGACCATCAATGACCAAGAGATTACACATGCGGGTGCAGTTTTTTGCATGTTATAGGAAGAATTCTGGTCCGTTGTTTGGCCATTTGAGTCAATTCGGCTGCAGTTCCACTAAACTGAAGTGGACTTTATTCGCACTTTTACTTAACAACACCAGTTATTTGGGCGTCAGAAACTTTGCCACTACTCAATTTTTTCAAGGACATTCTTGATGAAATTTAAACCTGGTTATGTCATGAAAGAATTAAATTTTTTGCTGAACACCGTGTTTCATGGTAATAATTACCTTTGATGATTATCATTTTACTTTATGATACCTAACTGCAGTCATAAGTATAAAAATTAGTTTATAACCTTCAAATAAATTTGGGATTTAAGTCCCGAGTAATATATTCCTAAAGTAAAACGCTGATATTTATCAGGGTTCGCTTCGGAAACTATCTTTCGTTTGTTGATATTAGAGTATTTTTCGACAGTCCTGGGACACTTTGTTTATTCATGCATACACGAACGGGCTTGCTGTTTCTGGCCGCATTTCAGCGTCCGTCATTCTAACTGCAATGTAGTCCACGGGGAAATAAACCTATCAACAGCCGGAAATATACCAGTCTGACCCTCAAAGTTGGCTTTAGACAATAAATTTGGTGTGTCATCAAAGTAACTTTATTCACGTAAAGCATTTCGCAAAACTGAGGTGAGTTTTCTACGTCATATCGAGGACCGATAAAATAACAAGAACAAGCAGAATGGCTGACATCATTTTATTGCAAATAATTAATGAAAAACTCAAGTAGGAGAAAGCACTGGAGGAATAGGCCAGAGACAATGTCAGAAACAATTGTGCCAGAAACAATTGTTTTTGACAAGGGGATAATAATACAACGGCACAGCAGCATTATAGACAAAAAACATCAGCAATAGAAGTTAACAAAATTGGTTCTAGAGATGAAAGTAGCCGTTAAAATTGACGTTTTCCGGAGCAGAGCTGCACATGCAACTGCGTTAACAGTGCAGAACTGAATAGCTCCAGAAAAGCAAGAAAAAAGAATGCGCACCAGCATATCGGTGTAAAAAATAGGACAGGAGTAATTTTTCTTATTGAAGAAGCCAACCAAGCTTCAGTAAGGACTTTACCATTCTCCAGCTTAATCCTTAGTCTTGGACTAACCCTAAGAGAGTTCTGCTTGGTGTCGTGGCACTCGGGTTCCTCCGGTGGCGTGCCCATGCTCTTGTATCTATCAGTTCGAATTTTAATTCTCAAATTTAATTGGTTGAACTTTTAAAACGCTTTTTACAATAAAATGGCAATGAATTAAATGGTTATCCTCATCCTTGAAGAGGTGGAACAACCATTGTGAGAGAGTCCCATTATTCATTTCTTAATGACGATTGCCCAAATTACTTGCAAACAGTGGTATTGCTTCATATCTGTTTCCATGCAGCAGTGTATAAAAAGCTTTTGCAGCTTACCGGATAGCGATTTTTATTGACAATTTGTTCCAGGACCCGACCAATCTTTGACAGTGGAATGTCGTCTGCACAGTTGAATTAGGACGTCCTTTCCAAAGCTTTAGTCGTTGCTTCGTGTTATGTATTTGATTGTCCAGTTAGACTTGACCTACAGATCTACATCCATCGAATCGTCTATGATTGCAATCGTTTTAGCGTTGTCATTATGGAGTCTTTGCTTTTCCAATAAGTAAACGTTTGAGCCTCTCAACCTCTTTGTATGATTCACCTTTCTGCCTGAGAGTCGTTTTAGTAGTTGGATATTGTCAATGCGCGACACATCATTTACAGTAGATTATGCCCATGCCTGTGTCTGCTATTCTAAACACGGCCTTACCAGCATTCTGTGAATGGGAGTGAAGATCTTCATTTTCCCACAAGATACTGCGGACCTTAGTCTAAATGACTCAATCTCTGCCTTTTTAGGCTGCGACTTTCGAATCTTCAGCCCGATTCCATTCCAAAGTGGGTTGCATCGTACCAATTGTAAATTCTTCGTTTTCTCCGATTACAGTCACTCCTTCTCAGGCGCCGATATGCAGACGACTTTTACCACAATTTAGTAGCGTGGCCTAATTTAAAGCCTAGTCAACCACCTTTTTGATATGTCTTGACAAGCTCTTCCACCTACTTGTTCCATTGCTGTTAGTGTCGTCAAAAATACAATATGATGCTTCTAACGTTGTTGCTTAGTCCTTGCTATAAAAACGGGAATAATAGTGTTAAAAATTAGACCCCCGTGTCAACCCTTGTTACACTTTAAGTAGTTCTGAAAGGTCCAGTTTCCACCTTGACATAAGGGGTTCCACTAGTCAGAAAAACTATAACCCAAATGAATGCCGGAACTCCCATTCCGAATGACCTGATCTTATTCGTTAGCAGATGATGATTTATCGGATCACTTGCCTTAATAAAGTCTAAGTAGCATTCCTCCACTACTAATCCCCGTCGGGTTACAATATAATTTTGCCCAAGAACCTAGAGGATTTGAGAATTACGATATGACTTTTGTAAATTTATGCTACACACTGAGGAGCAGCCTATATTTTTTTCAGGGATCTTCCACGATTTTCCTCAATAATTTTCTAGATATTTGCAAAGGATGCATAAAATGCACACAGGAGGGTAATTTTGAACCTGTGTGCCAAATTTCCCCTGTTGATAGCTTTCTATCTTGTTATGGTTCTTATAGAGTTTCGTAAAGGTTGCAGGACTATCCCGAAAGATTCTCGAAGGAACTCAGAACAATATCCGATGGAAATGTTTGAGGAATTTCGGGCACTAGTTTGCAGTCAGTCAAACATCCAGGAGATATTAAATATAATACTAAGTAAAGAATTGGGGTTAATTATTGAATGAACTAGAAGTCGTTTTTTCTGTTAAATTTCTTGTTTAAATTCGGTAGCAGCTGACATCAAATAAAGCTACAGATCGGGGGTTTAAGTTTTACTGAAAAGTTTTAGTTAGTCGGTTTATTTGGACAATAAGATCAGGTCAGGTCAGAACTGTAGGCAATTTTTGTTGCGGTTTATGAGCATATATGACAAAATAACTTGTGTTTAGGCAAGCGGGCTTAAATAATTTATGCCAGAGTCAGAATGAAAAGTGGCTCACTAAAGACCGAAATGTCCGGGACAAGTTTAAGGCCGGATATATACATGTGATTTGAATGTGCATTAGTAATCAGTTTTGTAATTCAGTTAAACTTTCGCTGTGGATGCTCAGCCCTAAGGTCTTGCAAGGTTGAATAAGCTACTTATAAATAGCCAGTGTACGTATATCTTCGTCGGCTAGGTTATTAAAAAGTGAATACTATGAGTTTTTCCCATGTATTGCATAACATTTTTGCTTGCTAAACAAGAGCACGTAAACATGTTGCGAGAAAATGCAGTATTTCACTTATAATTTGCGTAAACAATAAGTATACTGGGGTAAAATGGACAGAAAAACAATTAGCGCGGTTTGGATGGCAACAATTCATAAAACACCATGTACCACAGATCATGACTCCTAGCGAACACGTTATTGCTTTACTCATCATTAGCGAGGCCACCATGCAAAACGTCTTCCAAACCTCAATGAGTCTTCTGTATGCATATGTCTAATATCTGCAGCCCTTGGAACTGCAGTAAAACCTAACCATAATGATGAAGTGGAACGAAGGCTGTGTCATTCTTGTCAGAGTTGGCCACAGCTAGATGGACAACAAGGATACGCCGATAATTCATCGATATTCAGCTGGATGCCAGCAGGTTCCGCAAGAACTGGTAGCGACCCTGGAGTTCAAGCTACGCCATCTGATGACTCAACATGAACGCAGGTAGCGGTAGGTAGTTCACCTTTTTCCATGTGTACGGGGCGCAGGCTTAAGAAGTTTTCACTGGGCTACTTGGTGCAACTGGTACGAAATGGTCTAAAAACAGATTCACTCCTCTTTTGTGTTTCACGTTTGTCAGTAATGTCAAAACATTCCTGATAAGAATCGCGCAAAAAATTTCAAACTGCGTTGAGCAAAAGCGATATTTCAAAGTTAAATTTTGGTGTTCGCTTAAAAAACTTCGCACTAACTGCAACTGGACCGATCTGAGTAGATGATTTGTCCTGATGTGAAAGCGACAAGACTATTCGTACTAGCGGTACAAGGAATGCGTATTCCGTGTATATCATCTTCCATTGCTACCCCCATCTAATGTGAATGTTTTTCTTCTGTTAAATCAATGATGCCCATAGCATTCCTAGTGTTGCAATCATTTCAAGGAAACTAAATTAGGCATACCTACGAGAAACATAGGACTTGGGATAAAAAAGCCAATGCTTCCATAACGAATCTTTCCAACAGTTTGCATACTCTAAAGAACTACCGTTCCCCTGCCACAAAATTAATCCTTTGAGTTGCCAACTTCAGAAACTTGATTGCATGCCAATTACATCCGAAGTCTTTGAAATAGAAGTGACAAGAAGATGCTTGCGCTGTACTTGCATGGCATAAACTTCATTTTATAATTAGCGAAAAGAAAGTAAACTTCAGCAATCACATCAGGATTCATGTTTTACCACATATTACATAAACTCTTGAATCATCTATACGGCATATGAAAAGCCAAGAGGACTGTCGGTAAGAGAACGCACAGAAATGGAGTAATAAAAAGGCAACAAACGGGCTTTCCTAAAAAAATAACTTGGGTAATCCAAATGAGTCAACCAGAACAGGCAAAATCAATAGGGTGCCCCTGGTTTTAGATATCTCAAAATGCAAAATTTTCGGAGAAGCTTTCCATTACTAACATTATGCATGCATGTCTGTTAGATAAAGTTACTTATCTTTATGAGGAACTTTGCAAGCATTTCCCGGATTCCAGGCTGACGGAAAATGAAGCGCTTAATTCAAGTCTTTCTGGAATTTTTGGGGCGACATGGTTTACAGACGACTGTTTCATCCTGATCACAGTGGCAGCGATGAAACAGGAAGTTACTCCGAAACTATGCGCATGTCATAATTAATAGAACTTAAATCTCAGATATACAGAAAAATGCAAACAAGAACGATTTGTGAGGATATCCCGTGGCATTCACTTTATATGGCTTCCAGCTCCGTTTCGCAAATGGCAAGAAAAGTGAGACCATTAATGGAATATAACAGCGGTTCATTTGGGGGTAGAATAAACCCATCTGTTAACGCCAAAATGGCTGCATGTTTTAATTTGTTTGATCTGACATTTCTGAGAAGAGGTGGAGAAGCTCAAGCAACTGAACAAAATGCCCGAACAAGGCATTGCTTGTACTGTATATTTATCGTACAGCTAGTTGTTATTAGAGTGTGGAATTGATGATGTTTCAGTCTTGACCGCCTGCCCATCGGGCTGTACTTCAAACGCACAAATCTTCGGCTCTCCGGGGAAACTTGCACTCGGGGAGCACCATACTCTAGTTTCGCTTTCTAATCAGCGAAATTACCTATCACCGGTTGTGTGCCTTCTGTTCCGACCGTAACTGCGGTCGCAAGAATCTGCTAATCGGCACTTTATGTTTATCTAAATAAAGTAGTGGATTCTTTTTGGAATGTTCCTGTTAGACTGACTGCATCCGTTCAATAAATGATAAGGTTGGTGGAATAAACTTCGCAGTCGCATATGATTTGAATTTGCGTTTGCAACAAGAACTTCGCCAAATATACCTACCAGTGTCAAATTTCCTAAAATTTGTGATGCAAGCAGACATACCGATTTTAAGACAACGGACTGTATATAACAAGCGATTGGTTTACTTCAGTCACTAAAAATGTAGTAAGTTACCCCTCTCAAGTCTTCCTCACTTAATACCAATGCATTTTAAATACCAACTCCTCTGTTTGTACTGTGTAGTTACACTTTCAGATTATAGGTATGCGTAAGCATTCAGATTATGGACATTTTTCTGACCAACAGGGATGGAAATAGAATACAAATAGCTAAAAGTAGCCCTATTTCCTGATGTGCTTAACTGCAGCAGCCTTCCTGTTTACAAACTCGTTTCCACCTCCCAACCCAGCTTTTTCGGCTTTAGCAAAGTTAGACGCTGCCAACTTGCTGCCCTTCGGTCAGTCAACACATCTGACCTAAAGCGGTCGTACATGGTTATTTATCCCTCTAAATATAAGGATTGCTGCTGTCGAGTTTCCCTTTACCGCGCGTGTAGTGATCCTCAGCGGTCAAGAAGCATGCCTTTTCCACAAATCTCATAATTTAAACGTGACATAAAAGACATACTTCAAAGATAATTATGAGCGGAGGTTTGCAGCCAACATTATTCCTGCTACCATTCGATAAACAAGTCTCGTGAAACGAACCCATATATCTGCTAAATCTTAAACAAATAGGCCCAGTCGCACTTCAAACCAGTAAAGTAGGAATTGCGATTGATGTAGAAAAAGTAATCTATCCGAGTACCTGTAAAAGATAATTCTGTAAAGCTGTTTGTTTCAAAATAATGAAGTGGGAGCAAAGTTCTTTAGTTCGCAACATTAACCTAACTCACTTTCAAGTTGGCAAAATACACTCACCCATGTGTAAAACCTCACGAAGCTCAGTTGCAGCTTTACAACCGGACGATGCTTGGCTTTGAGCCCTCGTGGTCCTGTAAAAGCAGTGTATTTTAAGGTTCAATAAATATCAATAATACTGGTATTCAGTAGTCCAGGTTCATTTAAACAAACCGGAAATATACGAAGGTCTTTTGGCAGTACAAGAGCACTTACTTGCTGAGAACCCAAAAGCACTGCATTTAGACGAAGGCGGAATGGAAAGAGTGGCTGTAGAGAAGCAAAAGGATCATATTTTTCCTGCGGTAAACGTGGCTAAAATTTGGCAGTACAGTTCTCCTTACAGCAATTGATGACGTTTTAGTAGAACCATGGGCACTGCATGCTAACGTTACGAATGCGACAAAATGATGAAAACATCAATGATTTCAGCCAAATACAAAATAAAACCGGCCAAACATAGTAATGATAAAGCATGCAAACAAACAAAAGATCTTAGTAAACAATTACAGACTCTTCCCAGTTAGATCACTTTTACATTTATCAAAACCGCCAACGAAATTTTAAAATTTACCTCCTTTTTATCCCAACCAGTAATGATTCTGGCCAATCACTAGTCAAAATGTTTACAGGAAAGTACATCGGTCAGACGAACAGTACAGAACGTCAAGGTGGTAGTTCCGTCGTTCCATCACAACCCTATTCGACTGTTTAGGTTTCGGTATTTACACATACGGTCATGGATATTTTCAGTATGCTGGACAATGGGAACGTGGTGTTAAGCATGGTCACGGAAAGCTAATTATGCTGGACGGAAGCTGCTACAAAGGAGTGTTTGACCAGAATGAGATCTCGGGTCACGGAAAACAGTACTACGCCTGGTCCAACAACACTTACGAGGGACAATTTTACCTAGGCGAGAGACACGGACGCGGTAAGATGATATTTTGCACTGGAGACGTTTACAACGGGGACTGGTCTGCTAATCGAATCGAGGGTAAGCTGGCCGCTTGGTGTTTTGATCCGCCTTGTGGCCTAGGCGAAGGCGAATTCCGATATCGTGATGGATCATGCTACACAGGGAGTTTTTTGAATAACAAAAGACACGGCTGTGGAGTATGGAGAACAGAGTAGGTCGAAATTCACACCACGTGATTTTGTATTGCAGCTTGTTTACATACAATGGCACATGGGATGCAGATATCTTTCAAGGCAATGGAACACTGGAACTGTCCACCGGTGAGATTTACAAGGTGATTCAATCGTGAGCGATATATTCGACCACTGTTTGCAAAATTAGGAAAGCAAAGCATTTGGTGAGCATATCTAGTGGCGACAAGTACTGTGAAACCAGTTTGTGAGCTTGCGAGGGGTGTTTTTGCCGTCTATGCCCATAGGCAATACCACTTACGGGATGTAGTCCAACCTACTTATCACTCGTGATTTATTTTTTGGGTTAATTTTCAGGGAAGCAACAATGTAAATGGTCTTTTGCGACATGGACACATCCAAATGTTGCCTCGGTGAGGTCCATTGCATGATTGAGATGAGATTACCCTCGAAAATGAGCAGCGTTCCTTACTTTGAGGATTTCGCATATTCTAACTTCTGTTCTTCTAACGGGAACGGTTGACCAAGCCAATTGTGGCTGACTGAGGAAATGGGTCGATTTGATGATTCATATCTAACTCACAATATGTGGAACTGACGTTGCCAAGTTTTGATCGATTGCCCCTCGTACTCAATGTTTCACATGCAAAACTTAGGTTAACCTTACACCAGGCTGGAATTTCGCTCTCATTAGAGTTCATCGGTTGTGGACGATCTCCACATATACTACTCACAAGTAGTTGTGAGTTGTACATAAATATCACAAGTGAAACATTCACTTATCCCGTGAAGAGGAATTGACTTAGTGAGAGGCACTCAATGGGCATTAACGGAACACCGCCGGTGTCGCCCTTCCGAGCTCCTGGTAACTACTGGTTTTCGTTGAGGAAATCGTGCAAACAAAAGTAGCTCGGTAGTTCTCAGCTGGTGAGTGGGATCTGGTGGCATGGTGGTAACACAATGTTCAGTTGGAAATCCAGAGTCCAAGCCCTGGAGTTAAGTATTAGTGGGAACAAGGACCTATACTGGTACTTTCCAAGTGTAGCGGTGCTCAAATGACCTGAAGGATTGCTACTTTAAAGCTGAATTCAGTCTAGCAAGTATTTGTACTGATATACGTAAATTAAAGCAAAAGCAGACAGGAATTGGCTCGGTCAAAACCACTGGCTGAAATCAGCTGCTGATTGGTTGAAAACACGACAATCTTAGTAACGAGCAACCGCAAACAAGCGTAATGTAAAGATGTCTAATATCAGAAACAAGAAACTTTTGTGAGTATCACGTTGGAACGCGTGTTAACATCGACCCTGTTTCGCTTCAAATGCAAGCGAAATCATCTCTTCCTTCGGGACGACTAGACAAATTTGCAGGATTGGTTGCAGAGAGCGTCACATCAAAAGACAAATGAAACTGATTATATTGAAACATCTCGAAATAAGTGCTCAGGTATTTCGGACTTTATAGTATTAAGAGAATGGAGATGACTTTTGTTGGATCCAGTTGCTAATAGTACTCGCAAGTATTATGCTTACGGACTTGTATGATCGATCTTAGTCTCAAAGTTAACGAGCTCTCATCTCCTGGCCTTTATCATCCAGATCGGTTAAGCGGCGGTCGAGTTTATGACTAGAAAGTGAGCTTTTAAGAGGCCAGAGGGAGTCACAAAATGCATTTTCTAAGGGAAGTTTACTGGGGTATAAATTTTATCCCGTAGTCTTTCTTTCGAGTCGGTAAAGATTTTGCATCCAATTTGCCCCATTAAAAACAGGGTGAATTCAGCCAAGGAAAACCCCACGGTCTAGGTACACTTATTCGAGCTTGTCAAAAAATGCCAACCTACACCGGATTGTGGGATGCGGGGTTGCCGGTTCAAATCCCGTACGCTATGAAGATATTCTCTGAGAAAACGGGTTTAGCATTGGGTCGATTAGAGTCGTCCGATCATGAGTCGTCTACACCCGGATCAAGTGGACGATCAAAAGTGCCAAAACCATTTACCCAGACTGAGTATGAAATATCGAAAGCGGAGATGCAAAACGGATTCGACTTGACTGTATGTATCTATACTGAGGCCGGTAAACTGCTGACAGAAGGTACGGTCCAATTTTCGTATCCCAACTCAGTCACTCGAACACACAAATTAAAGAACTAGTTGTCACTTAATGATTTTTTGTTCGGTCCATCAAAAAAGCAATATTCATCCAAGAAACACCTTTCACAGGTTTCTGGAGAATCTGACTCATTCAGGTTTGGTTTGTGCATCCGGGAAAACCGAGTTATCCCGGTAAATACAGAACCATTGTGCAGATATGATGGTTCCACTTGTTGAACCACAAAGATTAGCATGCCGCAATCAAAGTCATCATTTGGAATAAACTTGATGGACTATATCGCGGTGACACACTACGTATACTCGTTTTGTGCTTTCGAACCCGAGTGCACCGAACTGGGTGCCGCTCCATTTGCGCGCCAATGATGTTTGTCTCAAACTGACTTTGATTGCGTGTAGTAGCCAGATACCACATCACGAGCAGGCACATGATCTTCGGCACTAAACGCTTCTAGATTAGTCTGTTTCGAGTTCCTTGATCACAAAATTAGCATCGCTAATAAATAGTTCATGCCAAAATTGGATGGGTAATTGTATCATCCACTGGGCCGTTCATGATCAAATACCAGCACCAAAGACGGCACCATGAAGAACGTCAGTGGTTTTCAAAGAAATGTTCATTTCACTTCAGTTTTACAACCATTAACTCTGCGCCAACGTGCTTTGGTTTTTGTTGCTGTTTTATAAAATCATCCACTCAATGCAGGAAAAGAGGACGAGAAATAACGAGAGATGGATAGTAAAATAATAAGCTGAATAACTTTGTAGAAAAAAGATTACGAGTGAAAGAATGTCCGTGACCGCTACTGTGAAGGCGACTCTAGGTACGTCGCCATAGCAATGAATAACCGAAATATTGATTCATAATTAATTATGTCATAGTAATAATGATAATAGTGATAGTATTAATGATGACAATGATTATCACAAATATCCTTCTTTATATCGAAAGAAAGTAGGCGACAACTACTACTATGGTTTGGACGCAAAGAATCGGATTGCGGAGACGAAAATGCAGTTTTTTACACGAATCGTGAGCTACCACCACTGTTGGAACACCTGAGGGAGGGGAACCAGGGCTCGATCCCAACGCCTTTGTGAGTTCAACTAAAGTTTTAAAGACAAATCCCGTATAATACAAATCTGTTGTTCATAAAAAGGCACAGAAGGTTTTCTTTAATTCATGCAAAATGACGTGTGAATCATGATTTGATATCCCTGTTTTTTAGCGGTTTCCATGTGATACCCATCAGTGACAGTGAGAATGAAAAAGGCTTCCCGGAAGACCAGAACAATGAGTCAGGTGGAAAAGGTAGACTGAGCGCATCAACGGAAGAAGGATGCATCACCGATTCAGGTGAGAGTGAAAAGTGTTGTTTGAAGAAAAAAAATTACATGGGGCATTTTACGTCTCCAGGTCTGGACAGCAGCGTCGAAGGTACTGTTACTATTGTGAATCAGTGATTTCAGAAACTAAGTACTCATTAGTAACCAAATGAAATAGATACACGTTTCGGTGCAGCAAATTTGCCTCCGGTCCGAAATCTTTACAAGTACAGCTATTTCAAACGCATAATTAGAACATCGTCTTCAGACAAGTATTTGGTTGATTTCTACTCATTCAGTCCTTTGTTCTCACTCCCAATAAATTTATACCAGTTCAAGATTCAATTACATGAAATTTGTGAAAAAGTGGAGCCATGGTGACCCAAATCTTGCCTCCCATTAAACGGCCTTAACTGATGAAATGAACATTCATTTCTGTTTCCATGACAGTTTTCATGATTAAATAATCAAGGATTTGTTCCACTTGACCATATCCATCTTACTCTTAACATCCTACCCATAAGCTAGGAGCACTTTTTCAGGTATACCGTTTCTGTGATTTTATTTCATTTACCTTAAGAACTACTGACACAAACACTTTTGGCGGGACTGATACCGTTAGGATAAATCGTATTTAGTTGCTATCTGCTAAACTAAACGTGATCTTAAATTTGCAAATCGTCACAGATTTGTCTGAATGCTTTAGCATAGACATAGTTTTAACCGCAACATGTCTGGTTTTTCTTTAATTGCATCGAATAAAGCAGTTGACACGGATGGAGTCGATCTTATCGAAGAAATGGTCCCCGTATCCAAGCAGCGAGTACAAACGTTCAACGAGGAGAGTGGAAGAGGATGTGCAGTATGGAAAAACTTGGAATTAAAGTCGAAGCTAACCCCTGACATCACGGAGCAAACATCGGGCGAGGTTACCGATTCGTTGATTCAACAACCAGGTAAATAACACTCGGTGAGAGTTGCGGTTATTGTTTCTGTGGTCATTTATGTATGTGTTTATATGCTATAATTGTTACATTCGGTATAGTATGCTGTTCACAAATCTATGCGTGTAAAATGCCTTGAAGAGGTAACTAGAAGCGGTGGTGAGGCTAAATTTTGGTTAAATATGTAAATTCTTTGCGTATCAAAGCAAGTTTACAGGTACCGGTTTGTCGTCCCGCTAAGCGCGTCAATTCAAAAATTCCGAAAGATATGGAACAAGTTCAACAAGCCGTTCAGGGCCTGCCCGGTCGCGTAATGGTTAAAGCGTTCTACTCAGAGTCGTTCGTCCCGGGTTCGTGCCCCAGTTCGGGAGCGGTGGATATGCAGTGCTGAGGATTCCTAACAAGGATGAAATAGCTGTACAATGCTTCCATGGTTTCTTTATCATCAGTTGAGCAATGATATCACATGGTGAATTATTTCATGAAAACATTCAATCTCCTACTACTAACATGTAACATAGGTATGGAAGAATTCAATGTCCTCAACAATTGGGCAGAAAAACGAACTGCATTAGGGTTGCTAAATCAGACTAATTTCTTGTGTGCGTGTGTGCGCGTGTGCGCGTGTGCTTGTGTGCGTGTGTGCGTGTGCGTTGGTAGTTCTCCTGGTCCCACAAAACTAGTAGAGGAAGTTGCATACCAAAAGAGATCCCATTAGAACCAGGGTACGAATCTGAGACAGACTGCGATATTATTACTCTAAAAGTCGGTGAGCCAAAACAACAGTACACCCTTTAACACGGCCGACGTGAGAAGTACACAAAGCGACCGGACCACACGGTCCGCCATGTCCGAATTCACCACACTTGACACGATACTTTTGTAGTATACCGGAACAGTTCCCATTTAGCCGGGTGAAAATTTTCGAACCGATCAGGCAGGGAATCAAAAACCTTGAGAGTCGAAGCTCAGAAAGTGAGAAAATCAGCGTGGCAAACTAACTAAAGGGGAAACATAGGGTAGCGCACGGCACTTGGGTGAAACAAAACGTGAGTACCAAAGTTCTTGGGGATCTGACACAACAAACTGATGGTTCAGTAAGGTTTGATAATAGAAACTATAAACTAAGTCCATATTTGGGGGGGGTTGGGGGTGGGGATAAACAGGAACAAAAACGTCAGCGAATGAATTTTCACACATGCGCGTGCGGTGGACTGTAAAAGGCGACATCAAATATTCGACCGAATTGAATACGCTTGGTCACGGCCTGTTAATTTCATTTTAGAAATGACAGACATGTAGCTCATTGCTCTGACCAAAGGAAAAGTAAGTCTAATTGACTGAACCATACGTATATAGACCAGCCGATGTGTCAATGTGTTTGTAAGTTGTCAACATGCCTAGTTAATTAAATGACAATCCAAAATTTGCTAGAGGTTATTTGTTTACACCGTTCAGGGCGCCACTGAACTTTTGAAGGGGAACTTAGAATCACGTGCTGCGTGGTCGAGGGAGCATGGTTTCTGAGTGAAGTATGAAAGCCATGAATTACACCCTGGAGAACCTAGGTGACAAACAGCAGAACCAAGGCAACATAATTTCTTATCGAGATATATTCGTTCCCAAACCCATCGGGTTTTGATTGTCTTAATGAGTCCGATGGTCGAATCAAATTAGACGTTTGCCAACATAGTGAAGCTGACCAGAGAATAATCAACGCGAAGTTGGTCAAGAGCTGTTTGAATTTCTTTCTTTCGGGATAAGTTCGTGGGGTTTGGACTTGAAGGGCGCCGGTTCGAATCCTCCCAACACCTGTCAACTTCTCCACTTGGCAGCCCTTTGTTTGCCGCGGCGCCCTTCCTGAAAAATGATGTACACTGTTATTCCATTAGTAAAGGAAGTAAAAGATAAAAGATAAAAAAGCACACGATAAAGTGTGACAAGGCAGTGATATGTCTCTGCATTTTGCACATCACATTTGCTGAGTCCAATTTTCAGGATTTCGACTCAGTTCTCAGATATTCGTCTAAGTTGGTTTTCTCCATGCGGAAAGATTTTGCGCAAAGTCAACCCAGCCTTAGTGAAAATTGAAACAAATTGTCACTAAAAATCGATCGGCACGATGCAAGTAAGATTAAATGGATGCAACTTCAACGTTCCTAGGTTCAAACTCTCTGCATAATGGTATCAGGGAAACCTGCATTTGCTCGTCTACTAAAGAAGTAAAGCGGATCTTTCATCGATTGGGCATGTACTGATATAGTGGATAGAGAAATATGGAATGAACCGGTGTCAGAAACATTTTGATGGTCTTACGAAAGACAGGACGTATCTCCTATTGGATTCTGAAGCTTTCGGTTGATGAACTTTCTTCAGTCGATAAGATGGACTTGTCTCATGCCTATGACCACATAGGCGAAATACATTTCGTATGGTAGCACTGCAGTAGTAGGGATAAGACAATGCACGCGAATCACAACAGGAATACCGACTGGTAACTGGAAGCAGGGAGGCCATACTAGCAGAACGAGGAGAAATATCCTTTACTTCATGCTTCGCCTTGGTGGTGGGGTCAACTAGCGTGGTGACTTTTGGAATGTTTGTTTCTCAAAGATGTTCGGGCTATCCATAGCTCCGAAATCTCTGCCCCGTTGTTCCGGCTGATGCATGTGGGGTGGGTGCTTATCGCCAGAGCCTCGGCAAATTTACTTTCAGTGTAGGTTCTGAATCCACGTTGGAGTACTTTTGTGTTTTCATAATCTATGTTATGCCATGGCAGAGGGATATAACGCCCAACCCACAGTTCACAGTACACACATTCACAAGCACATATAGACAACTAAACATCCGTTGGCATGTGAACGTTTCCTCAGTCATTTGATTGCAAAACTTGCCTTGAGAAAGACAACCCAGGGTAGTTGAAACTTTGGCACGTTGCATCTACCAACACCGTTGTGTTATTGGCATTATATCATTCACAATTAATTCCAAAGTTTTCATTCAAAAGTCTTACCTTTTGTCTGGCACTCAACCCAAGTTATCGATGAAGAATTGCTAAAAAACCAAAAAAACGCAGGGTATTTTTGCGAATGATGAATTACTAGATTCTGGGTTGAATTTCATGTGGTCATACTTGCTAGGTGAAGCGGGACCATTGCATTTGTAAATTTTTGTGGGACAGTGGAAAAAAATTAACATGACCTTCTAAAACGGAACTAAGCAATAGTCATTTATAGTGGAACGGCACGCACAGAAGCTTTTCACTCCAGTGCTACATTACAACCTGTGAAGGAAATGGATCGTTACTAACCACCGGAATGATAGAAATATGAGGTAAGTACCAAGGTAGCCCGGGTACCCAGATGTGAGTGCAGACGAAAACTATAGCACTGTTTAAAATACAGGAACTTATCAGCTGCTTAGACTTGGGAAATGTTTAGACAACAACCTGGGGTAAAATACCAATCACAGGGGTCGAGCAATTGCAAGCAAACACTGTTAGTGCGAACCGGACTGACCGATTTATAAACCACTGGCTTTCTCACAGAACATCAATCGCTGTGTTTCTTTGCCCGAAGATTCTCATAATACTGGACGAGGGCGTAACTGACAGAGAAATTGAATACCTATCGGCAATTGTAAATCAATGATGAAATTAGTAGTGTGAGTTAGTAATGTCGGCGAGGACGGGGAAGTCACGTGACAAAGATTGCGTGTGTACTTTATTTATGACATTTACAACTGAATGTCAGTCCTATGTCTTTCACCTAAAACCGGCGAAATTTTCATGCGGTTCATCACAGTGCCCGCACCGTCTGACTTAGAGGGCATCTTGAAAAACCGATCCTCACATTCTGAATTTGCGGTAGAGCCAAAAATTAAGCAAATCAGCTGTTTGGCGGTGAACTATAGCAAGGCAATAATCAGCCTTGCGAACTCTTTATTTGACTGCACCATCAATACTAGTTCATGTGATGAAATTCAAAAGTGAATATTGGTGAGATAAAGTTTCCGCTTTCAAAATCAGTTCACAGATTGTAATTCTACAAAATAGAATTTTGAATAACAACAGGTACGTGACAATTCACGCCTACCTGGTGCGTACACAGTTACCCAGGGTTTGACAGTACCAAGATGAACGGAGTCGTTTAACTATTCTATGTTTGATTGGTAGTTTGAAGATATCATTCGGTTATATGATTTCGGGAAATGCCCGTTTCTATGAGTGAATGAAATCTCGGTAGTTTATGCGCATGCAATTATTCCAGAAATTGCCTTACCATATTTTTAGACAGGTTATTTTATTTAGAGCTGCGACCAAAACTTGAACGCAAATACAAATGTGTCATGTCAACTCAACTTTTGTATAGAAGTACATAATTTTGAGAATTGTGACCTTGTCGATGAAAGCGATAATGCGTCAATTTTTTGGTTACCAGAGGCAACCTTGCTCAAGGCAGTTGTCATTCGAATGACCCAGCAGTAACTATTCCAAAATGTTTGCTCAGTATCACTTTCACTGACAACGTTTCACTATTGATAAATACGTATTTCATGTAATACATCATTCACGTAGAGATATGTTTTCAGTCAGCTCCATGTTTGATTGCGCTGTGATAATCTGAATATCACTTCTCTTTTGAATGTTCGGACATCACGGTAACCATGGGGACCACATGACGCTTTTGATAGCCGTTTCTCACCCGCCGTTTCGCATTGCAGATGAGTACGTCATAATAGTGGAAGATATCACACCGCGTCAACCAAATTCACAACCGTTGGCAGAAATTCCTTATATTTCGTCTGAGGTCCTCCAGTCACCGCCTCGATTGCCACCACTGTATATCAAGCTGATTGCTGGGGACGTTTTTGAAAATGCAAGTGGCCTGAATTCATCCTAGACTTGCGTTTGATTTCATATGACGATGCAAGAGCAAAAGCTGAAAATAAAGAAAAAAAGATTCAATGTGATTGTTTTATACTCCGCTTGAAATGACAATGAACGGTGGTCAAAGTTATGATACCCTGCTGACACAAAGTGAAGACAAACGTAAGCAACTTAGAAGGGCTAATGGAAACATGTTCCTCTATGAAAATTCCAATATTTAGCAACGACCTAAAGACAGATAGATATCTGAAATTTATATCCGTTAATACGGAATCCCATGTGGTCACAAAGTGCTCATACTGAGTCATGAAACTAATGTATTATTCGATATTTCGCTGATAATGAGTACGACGAAAGGGAGAGAGAGAGTAAACTAACAATTTCTTGAACAGTACCAAACTTAATAAATACTTAGCACTTTAAAGCGTTGCCTAATGGAATCTCGTGTCATGAATAGGCGGATTACTGCTATTTGCGAGCCATAGG
>LUCM01009316.1:0-15992 GCA_008360955.1 Fasciolopsis buskii
CGCCACATAAATACATCATAAAAATAATGTTAACTCATTGATGATCATGTGGTGAAGTTAAACAAACGGTTCAGGGCCTGCTCAGTAGCATAATCGCTAAGGCGTTCGACTCAAATTCGTTCGTTCTGGTTCGCGTCCCAGTTTGGGCACGGTCCACATGAACTGCTGATTATTCCTAACAAGGATGAATCAGCTGTACAGTGCTTCCGTGGTTTCTTAATGGTCAGTTAAGCGATGATATCACATGGTGAATTACTTCATGAAACTTTGATTTGTTAGGGAAAATTTTATCATTCAATTTTATCACTCATCTCCCAATTGAAAACCTTAGAAGCTTTGATCAACCGACCAATAGATGTTTTGTTAGTGATCGGGTGAATTGCGGATCCGGATATGGAACAGCCAAGTGAGAAACGAATCCGATTGGCAATCGTGGATCTCCATGTTCAGCTATTTCGACTCCCACTTACGAAGAAACAGTAACATTTGGGGAATGTTTTTAGTGTGTACATGACTGTGACTGTATTATGAATGTATTATGAATGACAGTTCACTTGCTCCACCTTTCATCGCACGGTGTCGAATAAACGAAAGTGTCTCGTTTGCTCTAGTGAGATCAGGCGTGCTCCTGCTTACAGTGGATTTCTTATCAGATGTGCACAGTTCTCCCGTGAACACCGGATGTTACCAAGGTAATTGACTTTTTGTTAGTCGAAAAGTTCACTAAAGCAGTGTTGCTATGGTGGTTGGCCATTGGTTGGTCCTGGCTACCTCGAAGCCCCCTTGGTGACTACGTTTTGTGAAAGCCTCTTTGTCTCGGTCATTTCATTCAGTGCAACGTCTTTGTGATTCTGATTATCCGCGATGCGGGCACTGCACACAGCAACTAATTGTCAAATACGTTTTCATTTCAGTTTTTCTTACTGAGGAGTCAGATCTAATTCAGCCCAGGTTACGGGATCTTTTCGCATTTTCTGTTTCGTACCACTTCTTCTGGTTTTGTTTCACTCACTTATTAACATCACATCAAAGTAGTATGGTTGACGAGTTCCGCTACTAAGAGCTTTGGCCTTCCAGCAAGATTAGGAGTTATCTGGCACAGATTTAGTTTTTATTTATGTCATCTGTCTTCGCTTTAATCGAATTTATTGCCGCGGCAACTGTAAACACTACTGTCCACTGCTCTCAGCTGCGTGCCACCTATGGTTACACAGCCAGGTCACCAGCACTCCAGATTCGGCTTACTAAATGGCGACTGTAAGCGCTCATTTCATTTGGGGCGACTAACCAAGCGCAGCTATCAGCATGTCTTATTGTTTTTCATATCTATGACTGACCAGCTCACACGGCCATTACCCTTAGATCTCATTTAACTGTCGTTGAATTCATTGGTTAGATGTTTCCCACGGCAAAATTAACCAAACACGGATATTTGATCGGAACGCTGCGGGCAATACCCTGCCCCCTCGGGTGCCACCTTCGTGACGTTCGCTCTTTCCTTGTGGACATCAAAGTTGAGAGATGGGTAGATACACAGACACACAACTACTATCTGAGAGTTGTGCCCAGGAGATAAATTCATCGAGACATTTGGCAGTTCCGTCGGACACCGCCTGAACCAACCTAAACGTGACAAATCCGAACGAGACTAGACAACTTTCCGCGGATTCATTCACAGTCTCGTGTTTTGTAAAGTTAGTACTACCGCTAGGAAGCCTCGTGACATCTCATTTTATGTCCACCTGCACTCCTTTTTTGCATTTTCTTCATACAAAGTAATTTGGGCAATATTTTGCGAGGGAGATCGGGGTCAATTTGGGACTCTAGGACAGAAAATTGACCGGTGGCGGCGGGAATTGAATAGGCGACATTGGTGACTGAAAACCAGATACGGCACTGTTCCATCCTGCCATGAACCTCCTGCAGTTTTTCTCTGTCCTAACTTTTAATCAGTTTATAATATTTTATGTTATGGTACCAAAATAGTTTTCTATTTGTCGCTCACTGATTCATTTCGGTTAACATAGTGCGCTTAAATGACATCAACGTGAGGTCAACTTTGAGGTGAATCAAAATTCTGTTCCTGATGTGCTCCAGTCAGTTCATAATCAGTGAGCCATTTTCGCAGTTGCATAACAGCACAAAATGGGGACCTATCATTTTAAGCAGCTGAGACATGAAGTGTCTTGCGTTTAATCTCTGAGTAACTGATAATATTCTCCTACCATATGGTCATTTTGTGTTCATCCATAGGACAGTTCCTGGTGTGAGATTTACTCACAGTCTGTGTGACTTCTACCAGATTATTGACCGGATTCTAATGAAATCGATCAGTCAGAGAATGTTGACCACTTTCGGACACCACTTTCTCTTGATCCTGAAGTACTGGTATGTGGAATAGTAATACGTAGCTTGGCTGATAGCAGTACAATGCGGATGCGGACTACCAGTATGTACTAGAATGATTTCTACCCAAACTAGACAACTGAATATGGCGAGAAGACGGTGACATTTAGAAGGTACGTTCTAGTTTGTTTGCCAACAAAGTGTATGTACAAATTGCGAGGAGTGGTAGTTTGTGGAATATCTTCGGGTCAGTATCACTTGGGTATGTTTGAATTTATCGTGTTTGTGTTACTGCGTTTTGGTACTGTCTGGTTGTGCTCACAAGCTTCATCTAAGTAGTGTGGGTTTGTAGTTCATGGTCTGCGTTCAGCTGACGACAGATTCCACAGTTCTTCCTTTTTTAAGACGTTTCTCTTTTTTGACGGTCACCAGATAGGTTTATTTGCACTTGTCTCCTGCTTTTCGATTTTTCCTTATCGTATTCACCTTTCGTTTTTCGCTGTGTAGTTCACTTTAGCGTAGCCCGTTTTACTTGCACTCTTTCAGCATCAAGATTTTCCGGATATTCCTTTTGCCTATCCGTTGAATGGTCTTTTCTCCCTGTGTTGGCCGCAAAAACTTCGACAACCGAGTTTTTCCAATCGTTTCACATCCCAAACAGAAGCTCATTAATTTGGAATTTACCTGGTATGAACTTCTTCATTATCATATGAGTGCTGGATTTTCCTTGAGTGATGCTTCTAACTTGATTTATTTTCTAATTCCTCGCAAAAAGGAGACGGCCCAAATTATTCTGACAGATTCGTTTTCTATCTGGTTTTTGTTTTTGACTTTTATTAGGCGGTTTCTTTTCTGTTCGGTTGACCAACGGTTTGGTTGCACACCGTAGCCTTCTCACTGTGCCTACCCAAAGCAACATTTATGGGTGGTAAATCATTCGAAGGCTGCACTCACATGATCGACTACCGAGACGACCTTCAAGTCAGCTGGTCAGGCAAATGTACGGATGACAAGTGCTCGGTTGCTGTTTGTGCAATTTTAAATGATCAATACGTTCAACATTGAATGATGTTTAAATATTTTTCACTCTTATATCAGTGATCAGACTACTAGTTCGGATAGGTTCAAAAAGTGTCACCGGTAACCATCGGAAATCCTTAAATACACCCAGTCGCAATGGTTTCTGATACCTCAAGATACTACCTAATAATCTGCTTGAGATCACGTGATGGAGATACCTCGTTTTCATCCCATTGATGGGTTCACAAGGACATGTTCAGAGGGGACGAGGTTTACGCCAGGTAGTGACTGTTGACAGAGTATAAGTCTTATGTAGGCAATTTCGCATACCGATGGATGAACAAAATCTGCCCGGAAACACACGGCCGATTTCGCGGTTATTGCCGCCCTTCAGGTATGCGCACCCGGTATCGTTCTGTCCAACCATCCCTATACTAGTGCGCTCCTTTCTTGGTTTCTCACTAGCACCTCATTTGAATCGTTAGGAACGTGAATGGATGGTATGCCCATTTTAGGATCACATGATGATCAGTGGGAGGATTTTCGTCAGTCAGGTAAGGCTAACCTTCAGAAAGGGGACAGAAGGCCCGAAAGTAGTATACTGTTAAAAGGACTTACCATCCATTCACGCTCCTAACGATTCTAATGATTTTCTAGTGTAAAAGCCCTATGATTAGTGTTATACTACTCACTGGGACAGCGAGCTTCGAGGGCCTTTATGAACAAGCAGTGGAGCATAGAACCAGAGGAACGAGTAGACGCTGAATCGCAATATTCGGATAAGCCATCCCTGCCACACACGATCAAACGGTCTGCTCCTGTCGAGTATCCCAGTATTACCATTCGCGAGGCATTCTTGAGAAGTTGCTGTTTTAGCTATAACTTCTCAATGAAATATCTGCGTGAATGGGCTTACATATTCTAAGTCAGAAATGGAATCTTATTATTGATGATCGGTTAAAATTCCGGTCATATGGAATCCTCACATTCTTACTGTGATTTGAATGCCAAAAGTGGAAAGAAAAGCACCGTTCGTGCTAGTGCCCACAAAATTACGTACGTCTTAGGTTGAAATCCACGTGACTCAAATAAAGAGATATAGTCACGTTTACTTTAGCGACAAGCGAAAAAAATAAAATTAAGTCGATCGGGGTAGCTGGAATTCCGCTGATATGCATGACCCAACTAAAGATGAGGAACGTTTAGACCGGCAATTCAGTTACAGAATTCAATTTTCATTTAAATTATTTTCTCCGCTCATTTACTGAGAGAACTAGTGAGGCAGCATGAGACGTTCAACTATCCAATGAATGTTTCCAAATACATGCACCCGATTCTGGACAAAACTGGTTAGATCTCACTGAACCAGAAATAGCACGGCCATTTTCAAGCGCCTCTAATTTACCCGTGGACAACTTTAATAGTGGATCAAAGTGGTATTGTAAGGAACACGTTGTCCTAATTTCACACTCCATCACTGAGTTTTTCAGTTTACAGCTTATCGAGCGCGGAGCTAACACCCCACGGCCGTTGGTGACCGATTTTCGGACCGTACTAAAAAGATAATGGGAGAAACCCAGTGAAGTTTTACTTCGAAAATGAAGTGCTATTTCACCTGATCATAACAGTTGTGATATCTTCATGTCAATCTCAGGACAAATAAAGCTTCCAAAACCGCCTTCGTAATCCACACAACATGATAATATTCAAAATTGTCAATAGTATATTATTTGTCCTTAATGACAAACTCCTTAACTAAATTTATGTAGTTCTTAAGGTTTAGTAAACTGAAGTATATTCTGGGATCTATGACATTGCAAACGCGAATGTATCGCGGAAAATGACAATTTCTTTGATTCACAGAATTTATCAGTTGGCAAACGTGGGAGGAAGTGAACCACAGAACCTATGGGGAACCACCACTAACTTGGAGGGTTTCACAAGGATTTCAAACTACACATTACTTTCTAGCTGATGTCGTATTGTTGCACCCCTGTCCTAAATGGGTAAGTTGAGCCAGTTAGTCATATAAATATGCAACAAACTGTTTTCCGTACACCATCTTTGCCTCTTAAATCAAACGGAAAGGAATCACAATAACTTCTTTCGACCAACTTTCTGACCTGATGAATTTGAGCATTGGAGATGCGTCTAAATTGGCCTATTACTGGCAACTCTTTTGAGGTCATCCGATCATCCCAGATATTCCCCGGCTGTCTGCCAGCGTTCCACCCAAAACCTTAAAATTCGTAACACTTGCCACAAAGTAAGTCCGCTAATACGATCGATACAAGGGAGCTGACCTAAACTGAACGGAAGTCTGGATGCAAAAGGGAGCGCATTACTAGATTGAAGGACCAGTTTAAATGAATAGTTTGAGCTACACTATTTCAGGACACATTTGACTTGTCATTTGCGATTAGTAAAATAAATTACGATAAGAGAACATGGCCCGAATACGGTAGAATATTCAATTCTGATTTCCTCCTATTCAGCTTTCGTGTGGCAAGATTTGTTAGTTTAGCACAACGGTAAACATCAGCCTCGAGGCACTTTCTTTTGAGTAACCGTGGGCTGTGGACCGGCGATCAGACAAATTAAACCAGAGCTGAACTGCTCGAATGCCATTTGGAACATGATGAAGGGAGTTGTTGAAGCATGTCAAATCCTTGTGTAATTTGGACTAGGCTGTGTTGCTCTCATTAGCCGTTTGATCATGCAGTGCTGAAATAAAGTGAAAATGCATGGCAGCAGAAAATTTTTGGATTTTTAGCAATACAATTTTCATAATATTTCATTATATCTTACCTTATCTAATCCATTATGATAGAAGAGAATCAAACTTCATGAAATCGTTTCGAGAGTCATAAACTAGCTGAATGAAAATTGTGCCACGCGAGACTGGACAATCAGTCATTGCCTAAGCCCATAAAATAGCTTCATGGCAGAGTCAAAATACTGAGGACGGAAGTCTAAATTAAAGTCCACACGCTAAAAGTCGCATCAAGGAAATGATTGGTATGGACATGGAATAATGAGTTTAGGTTCGAACTCAGCTTTAGAATACTGGGACAGGCGAGTAGATTTGATACAAAAAGCAGAAGAAACCACTTAGTCTAATTTTTGAATTTTGCCAAAACCATTTTTCGTTCGATAAAGTCATCGAAGAACAGTTGGCGAAGTCGTTCATTGCATACTTTGACCATTTTATTCCTGTACCTTGAGAAAGTCACTGATGTTTTTGTGTTCACGAATCACGATTTTTTATAAATAATTTGCCTCCAACAAATATATTTCTGTCCATGTAACCGGACTATAAGAAACATACAAAACTGTTCGAAAACGTTAGTTGCGAAATGTTTCCAATCTTATTTAAGGAAATGCGTTCGCTTTAACAGGGTCCACCGTGGCGATAGGAGTGTGGTATTCCAGTAGCGTTTTTTTTCTGAGAGTTATATTATGCACAAAATTTGTTTAAAGCGGATTGCACGAAACGTGGGGATTAAGCCGGGTAAATTTAAGCAAACTCGGCGGTGAATTTCTGGTTAATTTCGCTAATGATACCCACAGAGATGCACTGCAGTTCGTCTGTACTACGTTGAAATATTTACCAGAGACAGAAAAATGCATCTATGTTTATCTACCAGTATTCACGAATTTATTTACTCATCTACCTATCTATCTATCTATCTATCTATCTATCTTTATCTAATCTATCTTATTTCTATCTAAATCTATCTATCTATTCCTAATCTATCTATCTATCTATCTATCTATCTATTCTATCTATCTATCTATCTATCCCTATCCTTCATCTATCTACTATCTATCTATCTATCTATCATCTATCTTTAATCTTCTAGTCATATCTATCTATCTATAATATCTATCTATCTATCTATTCTATCCTATCTATCTTCTATCTATCTATCTATCTATCTATCTATTCGTATCTATCTATCTATCTATCTAATCTAATCCTATCTATCATCTATCTAATCTATCCTTATCTATCTATCTTAATCTAGTCTAATCTATCTATTCTAATCTATCTATCTATCTATCTATTTGTCTGTCTGTCTGTCTGTCTGTCTGTATGTATGTCTGTCTGTCTGTCTGTCTGTCTGTATGTCTGTCTGTCTGTCTCTCTGTCTGTCTGTCTGTCTCTCCAGCTGTCTTTCTATCCAATAATCTATCTATTTATCTGCAACACACTGGGATCAAATTAACGTCATTTAACAGGTTAATTTCCCGGTCAAGTCGACTCAGGTTGACACCAGAGTACGTTATGTTGACACTTGATGAAATTGCCTCTGCATTATTTCTATCAAACTGCTAACAATTAATGTACGGAATAAATACAACTTTTTGATTGATGAACAATTTGTGCTTGGTTATTTGCTATCTGTCTGTCCGACAACTTCTATCTGCGACTTGGTTCGATTAGACGATGAACACTGCTCTCGAAATAATCTTTTTGTTCTTTGATTTACTTCTCGGGAGACCCCGGCGGCCATCAGTACCGCTTAATAGGTCACGGACGAGGCGGTGATTAGCACGGAGAGGAATGGAACTCCGGAAGTCGAGGTCAAAACCTCAAAATGATGGGCGTCTGCACACTGCCAGTTGCCAAACAGGAGCCGCATACAGATGGATTGATTTCAACATGCAAAGATGTGTCACGGTCACTGTTTCCGTTGAATTGAATAGAAAGGCAGAATAATAATTATTTGTAGCATGTCGTTTCCGGAGGATAGTTCCCGTATAAAGTGAAAGGCGTCCAGTTTCTGCAAAATTGCTACTGTCCATTGGATTTCCAGAAAAAAATGAAATAGAATTCAATATAGGAATGCAAGCTGCTTTCCTATTTGGGCAATCCATGCCAGTTAATCATAGACCTTGTACCGACTGCGAGAAATTCGGCGATTTTCAAAATGATGCTGCCTGGACCGGAAGTAACCGTAAGTGACTGTAAGTACATCCAATGGTACACAATTACTGTCAGTCTAATCCATATATTTTGAACGATTTTGAATATCGGGTATATAGTTGTGTCCTAATTTGTAGGGAATCCCGGAAGCATGGTCTGAAGCCGATTGCACGATTTTCATTGATGTTTTTTACCCACCATTACAAAATCGTTATTAGTCCAGACGGAAGCAACCAATTTCAAGGGAAATCTGTTGCGGAACATTGAACCAGATAAAAAATAGGCTCACGGCTAGTATGTTTTTCTTCTCACTCTCCATAAAATACTTGTTTTGGTTTAATTTGTTCAGTCGGGTGCACAGGAACAAGCAGGCATGTTTACTTATTAGGGCCACGGCTACCAGTTCCCTCACTTATCCGCACTCATGCAATAAACACACCTACCACCAAGTGTTTCGTATGAAAATGTGATCAATTGCCTTCGAATAAAATAACTTTCGCAGAAAAGCTGGTTGGCATACAAGCATCGTTAAGATTACTGGCTGCACGGAAGGTATGCACTACTTACAGAAGCTCTCTCGAATGGAAACCTGGATGGGTGGTGATCGCCTCCGAATGAACACAGTCCCAGGCTCGCTCTAAATACTTATGCTGAAATTACCACCCAAAAGCAAATAATTTTTCAGAGGACGTTATTCTCTACTCCCATTAGATTTGCCCCAGATGGGGAGTTTGCTGTCAGCTTTTACGACAGAACTATTATTGAATATTAAACATTTGCGTATAATTTTGCCCAGCGCAAACTTTTTCCTTGAACACTCCAAAGTGAACTAGGTTGCGTAACTGCAATTTTGATTGATATCTATTCCGTGTTCGCAAAAATCGGAGTATACACACATACAAGTGATGTGAATACCCCAAAGTCTAGCTTTTTGGACCTGAGCAGTGGATTGTTAACCAACGGATAAGTTGAGTTGACAGTTAACAATTTCACTACATAATACCTCGTATTGTCGGTTTGAATCATCTGTTGTCTTTGCAGCGCGACTTAAACCTGATCGATCTAGATCACTTGTAGAACTTGGGGAACAGCAAGCACTCCAACTAATCAAACAGGCTAAAAAACAAACCAAAAGATTATAACTGCCCATTTGCAGTTATGAGCACACCTACAAAATCGAATCAACAGTTGCCCACAAAGTGCCAATAGATGCAACGTCACGAAACCAAGGGAACCAAAATCGATATTATCATGCAATCCATCGACGACTTTAAGGTCTCACTATCATGCCACCAGTCCAAAGTTGATTGAAAAGTCAAAATCAGACGCAAACATTCCATAAATATGGAAGACTGCAGTCAGCTATACCTAAGTACTGGAGAAGTCACTTCGAACGGTGATGGACAGTTTTCAACCTGGACACCAAGCTCAGACCAGATGAGGGTTGACAAATTCCGTTTATTTGCAGGACCTAACCGCGAGATATTTTATTGTTCAGGATCTTGGACTGGAAAGTGCCTTCGACCCTCCTCTGCCGTGACAATTCGAATCTCAGTGTCTTCTTGGAGTTTGCGTAATCGGAGAATATTCAGATTAGCCTACAGACTTTCTCTGGGCCAGCTAATTGCCTAATGCATTGCTCTATCATTTTACTCAAAAACCAATGAAAATAATTAGGATGGGTGCTCAAGGACCAGTGAATAAAGAGGAAACGGAATTCTGGAGTGAACAAGCAAATAGTTCATTTGTCACTCCTTTCGCCAAATACCTCCATCCACGTAGCGCACAGCTCTTCCACTGACTTATCATCTAGAACTTCATTTGGGTGCTTATTCCATCCCTTTCCGACTGCAAACGACTGACTTGTTATCCTTGTTTCTGTTTTTTCATCCGTATAATCAATTCGCAGATTAGCAGCCGTCCTTTTCCCCTAACTCGAACAAGTAGTCTTAGTATACGGTAGTTTTAATGGATTATTTGTATTTCGAAGATTTCCATAAAACCTCTCATTTATCTGTTTGATTCTGTGACGAAGAACCCTACAGGCTGCGGCTGTTAGTCACAAGTCAGTACCCTAGACACAGCGATTCATTACATAAACCTTCGATGTGACTGTTTCAGAAACTTGATATCCTTTGCTAGAAACGTTTTCCACTGTTGTAGGCAGTGTTCTGCGTGCGATTTTTCGAAAATGCTATATGATGGAAGTGGAACCTTCGGTTTCTCGGGACTGGGTTTGCTTTTCAACTGGTGCCGAGATTTGTTCGTCTTCTGAACCACTTTCTGACACCAAAGGCTGCTCTTAAAACTAGCACTGATTGGCCCCTCAGAGCCTGGGACTTCGGTACACTGTACCGACGCCATCCAATTGTCTGGTGGGTCCAGGTGACTGAAGAGTCATGCTTCTTCCTCCCTCATCAGATGTTGGCATTCCTTCAGTTTGTTAATGAGGTCCCACTTTACGGTGACCATTGGAAGACGTTATGAAGATGGCGAGGGATAGACTTTGCTTCTGAAGCATGGATTTTTCAGTGTTCTTTACAATCTACCGTCTACGAATTCATCAGGTCAGAAAGAAATCGGAGATGGCGAAATAATAACTATTCGCATTGCTCTCGTCAGTCACATACATAACGCTACTTGACGGTCTCAAGACACTGGTGAGAAAAATTAATTTGACGAACTGACCTTTTTAGGAAGGATAAAAGTTAGGACGTTTCCAGTCCCGAAACTGGGGTCAACGCCACGGCAGATAAGTTAATTGCTCCAGTATCTTTTGGTGGCATCAAAGTAGATTGCATGATCTGATAAGCACATCCTCACTGAATACTAGTTGTTTCGAGTTACGTAATTGCGGCTTGAATGACAACACGGGGTCGACTTTGAGTTTGCTCTTCATCGTGTGTTTGGCGATTGATGAACCTAGATTCCCGTTCCCATGGCCACCAAAAAACACGCCTCATTATTCTAATCAGCCAATTCGGAGTGTAATGATATATATATTTTTAGAGTTGAGAAGGCGTACACTGAGTTAATACGTATTAACTCAGTGTACGCCTTCTCAACTCTAAAAATAGGCAACCTGAGCTGCAGATATTTTCACTCATATATATATATATATATATATATATATATATATATATAGAAGCATCGGTATATAACATGAATTTATTAGATGTTTTCATTGTTTTATCGGTTTGCATACAGTAATAAGGCCAGTCAAAGATGGATAATCTTGGTCGTCTAAGTATACTGGTCTGAACATGAAAAACGAAATTCCGTTGAAGAGCGAGTATATCACGGACGTTTTCGGAAGGGTCTTATAATTTATCCTAGTATGTATTTGTAAATGATAACAAAACGCTGACACAACAGAAACACTTATTTGATCGAGTATTCCACTAGAGTTACATTCGTATTTTTAAACTGAAGACAGGTATTTGTTACTTGGGGCATATTAATTTAACTGTTGTTCAGTAAACTTGGTTGGTCATGAATGGGTAAAGTTTCTCCTAGTTAGGAGGAATTTTGATTAATATCAAAGATGACCTTTCCTAAAGGTCATATATATATATATATATATATATATATATATATATATATATATATATATATATATATATATATATATATATGCCCTTTTAAGTTCTAATACCAGATTTTCACAGTATTTGTGTTCGATGTAATGGAGGCAGTCATTTTTCAACATATTCACAGTTGAAATGGGAAATGAAATTGCTGGTAACATAATTTGACCAGTCATATGAATGTCCATTTAAACTGGACTGCCGATCATTCTCGAACGTTATAACACATGCTGATTATTCTAAAAAAGCAAATTCCTCTATTTCGGAAGGCGCCTTACAGTACATGTTGCCAGTGTTGTCCTGGATATTGGCCGATGATGGGTTGTGTTTGCACCTGTCCATTTAATGATAGGTTAACAAACCGTATTACCATTGTGCATATTTGTGTCAGCAACCACAAAATTACTGCGTTCCATTCACATCCCGGTGACTTGCACACCGAAATTTTGCTGAATGTACGGGCCGATGCCAATAGTGATAGAGCTGAATATATCGGCAATGATTATCCGTGGTACGGCACGTTCTTTCAGCACATTTAAATTAGTTCTTTTGTTTGATTATTTGAACATTTCTTTTGTGTATTCAATAAGAAATGCTTTGCGAAGTAATGAGGAGTCAATTTTCATGATTCATCCTAGCCAATGATATTTGTACTTGATAAACGATGCTTGTAATATTTAATAATACATTGAAGTGTTCACTTCAAGGCCTTTGAAAGTTTATTCCACCGATTCATTTCGGGGACCTATAGTCTGAACTACAAGCAACGAGAGAGGGAGAGAGAGGTGAAAGAGAGAATCAGTCAGAATGTACACTCATGTATGGAGGTGCTTATCATGAGTTAGCAACGCTCCAAGAATCACTGAGAAATCATGGATGCATGAACATATGTTCACCTTTGTTAGGAATTATCAACAATGCACATCAACCAGTCTGGAACTGTGATCTGAACTGCGGACGAATGACTGGGAGTCAAACTTGCTGGGTCAGTAGAACAAGCGGTGAACAATTTGCATAACTTTACTGGACGGCACAGCGTCGCTGTATGCTACTACAATTGATAATGTGCGCTCGAAGTTTTTTGAATTACAAGTTGGAGCACAAAGGTTAGTAAAGATCTTACGGACAAGTAGGTGACGAGAAATAAGGTTAGTATACCTGTACAGCCTAAAACATTGTCCAATGATCGGCATTTATTCATTGTTAGGATTTCATTTGCACGGATACTAGTCAAGGTCAGTTGATGGTATTTTCCCTCTCGCCATTAAATACTACCGAACTTTGTTAATTTCCCACACGCATTTAGATATAATTTCTCGTATCACCCAGGCAGCCAAAAACTCCGATTTTATGTTACGCAGTGCCAAGAAGAATCAATGCAACACCACATGATCTCTGTCATTTTATCACCGACCTTTACTCTTGTGACCAAGTCTGATCTATGCACCAAGTCCACCCTCTTGAAGCGATGTAGCAAAGGCTAAAGTGTGATTTATCACAAGTCTTACAAGCTCACGACTGTGAAACTACCTTGGTGTAGAGTTCTGCCACAATTATAAGACTGGAATCAATCTCGAATGATTCAAAGAAATCGATATGTAATTGTGGAGTTAGACTGGACTTAACAGATTGAATTGTTAACCTGGAAAGTAGGTGCACTTCCAGGATATACCAGATGGACCACCGTTTCTGCATGTTACGTTCCCTGGGAGAGATGGTTTATTGACCAAATGGTATCCTAGTCGAAACCGATTGAGTGTGATTAACTGAGTGGAGTTATGTTTTGGTAAAGAAGGCAGTAGGTAAAGGTGTACTTGCAGCACTTGAAGAATGTCACCAAAATGACGTGAGTGAGCAATTGTTCAGGCTGACCTATCATTTACACCAACTTGTAAAGTAGGCTCCAAGGCAGAAACGAATCAGTGATTCAGATAACTCCTGGAAATGAACAGGAAGGCCCATGACACATACAGTACTCATTACTGTTTACTTCGGTGTCTTACGGTAGCTGAGTTTGGCGCTTAGACTTGAGGCGTTTCACCACTGGCCGAGGTAGTGTCGGCTCACTAGCATTTGGCGGTGAAATGATTGCAATATGAACGCCAAACTAAACGCCCACATGGTCTCGGGAACAATCAGCCTGCACTGCAAAAACCTGTCGATATTTAAACCCATTTATCCTCAACCTAGATCTTTTTAGTCAAAAGTAACTTATCAACGTGTATTCTGATTGGAGTTCCAGGTTGATAAATTAGTGGAGTAGGAAAAAAAATCCATGAATTGTCCACTTAGTCCCCTTGGTTCGTTTTTCCAGGATGAAATCACAGGTAGTGTAATATCTTGCAAACCACAATTGCTGTTGCTTGGTTTTCATTTTGCCTAAGTTGTGAATCAGTCACCGTGACCACAATATGCAGTGCGTAAGAGAAATCCAGCAAAATTATCACGATTTCAGTTATTCCAACGGTTCTGTGTTGTTCGTTCTCACATGGCAAACGATGAACTTGACTGAGTGGCATACAACCAATAAAATGACCATCAGTGTTTTCAGATGCACTAAACGCCTATTAATCTATATAAAGCCGAGATTCGGTGATATTGCACAAACTCTACTGCTGACTGGCATATAGAAGAGAAACGCCAGACACTGCTACGTACTGACGTGCGATGTAGTCACCGTTTTCTCTGTTGTGTTCTGATCACACTGAAATTCTTGGCATGTAAATGCAACCAACTCGTCTGTTTTACACGGTTACCACTCTTTCCAAGTCTATTAACAGGGAATTTCGCACTCTTTTATCTTTTAGATACTACTTCCTCCATCAATGAAACAACAATATACATAATTTTTCAGGAAAGGGGCCGCGGCCAGCAGAGGGCTGCCAAGGGGGGAAGTCGACCGGCCGTGGGCGGATTCGAACCCGCGACTTTCACGTCCAAACGCCACGACCTTATCCATTTGGCCTCGAATCCAAATTCACCAAGCTTCTTTCCGTATGAAGCATCATCTAGAGATTGTTTCCAACTCATTAGGCTCTTCCGCAAAGCGTCACTGCGTGCCGCATAATTAACCCGGACGTTGTGAACGGACGTACGAGTGCAGTACTCTGTGATTTAACGAAACGTGTTTCCAGATGTTGCATTTGCTCGCCCAGTAACCATCTGTTTGTCAGTAAAGATGTTTATAGCTTTGAGAAAACTTTCATTGGAAGAACTTTCCATAAGTACTCTAGAATGAAGTGCACTTAAAGCATGAACTTCAAGGAGTTAACATTATTTTTATGATGTATTTATATGGCGGCTGCATTCGTGTTTGCACCACTTGATATGCGGCTTACGTTTCCAGATGAACAAATCAATTCTTTTCCAAAAATAATCAATGCTTTCTCTGTTTTAGATTTCGACTGATTTTATGAAAACGGACTCAAAACAGGTTGAGGTTAGTCATCAGTTTGAGTCAGTCACACACACACACACACACACATCCGCAAGCACGCACTCATAAATACACATGCACAGGCACATTCACACTTGGGTTTAATTCATTCCATCCCTGCATCATACCACGGACTCACACGTAAGTGCTGATCACCCGATCGAATATTCGAGATCTTGCTAATTCAGCACCACAATTAAATTTTCGACTTCGACTATCGCCAAACCAACTCTGCAATAATTAAGGAGGCTAAGTTCGAACGTCCTTTAACGATGATTAAGATGCTACCCCCATCACACCATTGATTCTAGCAAAATCGCGTTTTACCATAATCATTCAACAGCTGGTGTTCATTAATGAAACTTTACTTCTGACATTCGAAATGTTCGGACTTTGTGGAAATATCCATGACTAGACAGTTTCTATTGTTAGTAAGACAAGATTAATTGACCCGCTGATAATTTGTCTGTATCTCTATTTTTCACGGTTACCCTGTCAGAGAATTGTTTTGCAACTGTGAAAGTGAGATGACAAACTCAATATTCTCTATCTTCCCGCGTGGTGCCGTGAATTTTGCGGCAGGAGGTGGGGGATGGAGTGGGCGGGGTTCCACCTCCATTTCCCCCCTCTGTGCAAGTGATTTGAGGTCATTTGACTATGATAATGGAGGATC
>LUCM01009317.1:0-22511 GCA_008360955.1 Fasciolopsis buskii
ATATCTCTCAGCGTCTACAACGAACAACAGTCCTAATCTCTTGGGCCCCAACCAGAAAGGCGGAAAGCACCAACCGAGGCCAAAGCCGAAGCCACCTTCTTCATACCTCCACGCCAAGTCATAGTCTGACCACCAAGTTGCTTCTTCCAGCTTTGTCCAGCACATGCAAAAAGAGCACGAAAAGGTGGACGATGGGCAGACATACGCAGTACATGTCCAAGTGAACGAAGGCAAAGTAGAGCAATTATCGTAGTCAGAGGACGACTGTCTGCGCCTAACACACGACGACGCATTTCGTGATTGCTTATCTGATGTTCCCACCAGACACGAGGAATGTTTCGGAGACATCGTTGATCGAAGACAGTAAGTCACCAGGCATCCTCAACATGGATTGGCCGAATATCGTAACCGTAAAGACGAACAGTACGAACGGTGGCACTGAACACCCTTCCCTTGAAAGGAAGCCGGGTGTCACTGGGAGTGCCACGTGTCGTAGTTTTGCGAAAGCTACCCTGGCCTTCGCAATTCATGATTTGACCTCTTCCCCATCACCGCAAGTTACGATCAGGCTCCCGAGGTACCTGAAGCTATTGACTACCTGCAACTGTTCACCACAAATGGTGAGTCCAGTTACAGGCCCCTGCCAGTCGTGAAGCAGTACTTTGCTTACGTTTTAAGCATAGTTGCAAGGCATTTTAGGAAATAGCGTGAGTCAATGCTCATTATGTTTCATTTGGTTAGTCATTTGCTTTCAAAACCAAATTGCACTATCCTTGACGTAAATGATTAACGACTGGGAATAAGCCAAACGATACGTTTACTAACCAAAATGTCTCGAAATTCTACAACTCTGTTCATCTTTGTAGGCAGAATTTCAGCATATTGCGCAATAATACCACTTAGAACGAATAGCAGATGTCACTTTCATCGATAATCGTTTTAATGAGTGATCAGGATAAAAAAAAACCCTCTTGGTGTTCCCCGTAAACGTGACAGCACCTGGTTCTTGAGTTTAGCAATCCTTATTGATCGATCACTCAGAAATAGGAAAATGGTAAAGTATACAAATAAGATTACATCTGTGTGATATGAAAGACGTAGATGCGCATTTCGTTAAGTGCTTGTGTTCAGGTGATAACATTAAATTGCATAATCAGGTAAATTTAACCACACGGAAAAAATGCAACTAGTCATTGCAGACTGCGAAGTACCGCTTGACCGTGACACAATATTGAACGTGGTATGCAAAATTGCGTAGATCGTACAAATCTAGATGCCAGAGACCAGAGGAATAGCGAAAAGTTTAACTGAGACTTCGGAGCCTTTAAGAACGCAGGGTGCTAGATGAGGAAGCTTGATCTAGCAAGCCAACCGGCAACGGAGGAGGAAGAATTAAGACGTTCTGAAGATAGGAAACTGGAGTCAGATTTGCAATCGTCGTCGACATCGTTGAAACTACTGATTATCAGTCTGTTTGTGGTAGTGAGTGAATCTTAAACTTAATGAGTAAAATAGAATGTAGACAGAATGCTCATTATGAAATACACCAGAGAGCAACAAAAGCAGGCTACTGCCCGATCAGTGCAGCAGTCTAAGTTCTACCGGTCAAACATTTTATGCAAGTGACAGTAATCTCTGGATCAAAAGAGAACAGAAACAAGTACAGTGAATGCAGTAAAAATTGTTGCCGTAAGAGAGATGATGGAAACGGAGGACCTTTTGATGCAGTCGAGTAAAATAGGCGGATGCAAGTAAAGTTATTATTACTTTATTAAATCGAAGCACAATCGGGAAAATGGACATTTCGATGGGTATAGAATTTTTAATTATTTTTGGCAAGTTTGACTTGTACGCAATTCGTTGAAATTTATTGGAACCCATTTCAGAAATGTGTGTGATGGACACCGGCGTCCAGGTAGTGACGACTGAATTACTTCTTCCTGTGTCTGTCGAAAATTAGTGTGAAAAGGTTTGCTGAATAAAACCCATATTCCTTGATAAGTGTCTAGTTGCAAAACAAACATGACAGTCTTTTCGCTTGGCGCCTACTGCTATACCCAAGCAAAACACTGATATATATATATATATAAATATATATATATAACATAAAGATTTCGTATTTTTGTTTTTTCGGTCAATATGTGCGCCCAACTTCAGGAATAGCCACCACTATTGCAATTCGATTATTCCAGTTGTCCCAACTACCGCAGGTACATAAGGCATAACCTAGTACTGTAGATTGATGTTGCCATGAGGGGACGCATATTTTATTGCCCGACAGTGGTTCACAATATCAGAACAAAAGGACAGTGGAAAAGTCAAAGTTAGCACCCGCGGACGTTTGCCAAGGTTGGCAAGGTTAGCCCTTCTACGGTGCATCGTTTTTTGCTGTTTTTTCAGTCGAAAGTATCTGTGAGATTGATGTCAAATTTCCTAAAAATGGTTTTCGTGGAACACTTGATGATACAGTGATTTCAGCTAAGCAACGTTGCTCTGTTTCAACTGAATATAAAAAAACGAGTTGTACATTTTCTCTAGCAGAGATACTTAGTGCATTTATCTTTAAGTGGGAGCTACGAATGTACATATTAGTAGGAATAAAATCACCCTCGACGAGAAAAATGCCAATATTGTTCATTTGGATAGCTTTATTTTGAGTAAAATGGAGCAAAATAGGTCAACGATAAAACGTAAAATGCCCAGTGCAATAATCAACTGGTGCTCGGTAAGAAAATTTAGTTTACACTAACCAAACAGGTAAAACACTGTTTCAGTTGGGCCAGACAATGGATTTTTAGAGTGACACCCCCATTCTACTGGAATGTCGCTTGTTCCCCAGTGGAACGTAGTATTCTGGAGTAGAAAAACCTCAGGCTGGCTAACTTAATGGTAATTGGTGAGGTGGCTCGAAAACCGTTCAAAATTCGGAAAAAATGACATTAATGGGCATTTATTTGTGACCAGCTTAATATGAGGCCAATTGCCAAATTTTTTCTAGCAGTTCCAGTAAGCTGAAGATTCAGTTTCCTGCAATTATTTCTCATCTAATGAAAATTACAGTAATTTCCTTCTCTCGGTGATGCTTTCAGTTGTTCAAAGAATCCGGAGAGAAATTGAGCCTGAGCTTTAAAAGATTTTTGGCACCTCAAGCAACATGCATAAAAATTTGTCTGAGTTCGACGGCGAAATCAAATAACCACTGGCTTCCACTGTCAACGGGATAAAAACGTTTCACACAAGTCTTGAGACACAGTTATTCAAGTGCATTATTTTACTGACCCAAACCCATTGGTAGCGGGTGGCAGATCATTATCGTCCGCCTAGGTTTCACATTTAATCTCTTGCGATCTTTCGGGGTTTGTAGCGCTTCAGTCTTCAGGGTCATGTTTTGCTAGTCCACGCTCTCAAGTTTAGTCAGTCCTAGTGGCTTGGAGCACGCTCCTTTCATCACATTCATACGATCAACCTGGCCATGAAAATGAATTAGGACATTCTGTCGGAGTTAAGTCGATCTTTTGATATTTTGGCAAATCTGTGATGATCTTTTATCTAACAATCAGAATCCATGTATACGGGCATACTACCTAACTAATAATGGGCATCTGGGAGCGTATAGATTGTACATCAGATCACAGTGAGGTAAGACGGGATTTGAATTGGACTTACTGTTGTGCGAATGCAACTCAACCATGGTTCATACGGTTCCCGGTTTCTTTCTGCTTTGTTGTGATTGTGAGGGCAACAACCACCGTGCTCGTTGGCACGAAAACCGAAACTGATGGTTAGCTCCATGGCTTTCGCTGTGTCAGTTTTCTTTGTACCGTTCTCTTTGTGAACTTTTCGTTCCTGACCGTTTGCGTGAAGCAACATGGACCGGATTCAGGACAAACAGAACCCCATGCTTGGGTGTGGCAACACTAGGACCACATGTATGCATGTGTTTGCGTGAGTGTGCACACACACATACATGCGATAGCAAAAGGATACTTACGCGGAGCAAGTGCGAGAACACAACTGCATAAAGCGGATCTTTGTTTCAGCGTGTACTGTTTTACATAGCATAGGAATACATGCACAGGAGCACACAAATTGCCTTGAGATAAAAAAAAATATTGAAGAAAAAATACAGTCAACTTAATCCTGAACGAAATCCGAGTCCATACGCACCGTAGCTTGAAACCGAATAAAGCGTAACATGTTCGAGGTGTAGCGCTGATCCTTTGGTTCTTATCTTTTCCCTGTCTGACAAAAAACGGGCATCGGTTTTGACAAGTTTGACTGTACACTTCCATTCGATTCCCGTTATCACGGTCTACTTGTCAATCTCGTTGATATTGGTAGCTAAGTCTTTATTGATTTATTTATGAAAACCGGATTTCTAACAAAGCAACTGTCAGTGGCACATGAATACATTCGAAGTGAAATTTCTAATTTTATACAATTAGATGTGGAAAGGTACAGTTTTTCCATAGCTGAGGATCAAACTATTGCTAATATCGGAGTGGTGAAACATGGACTGTGACACACTTCTGTCAAGTACTGTGAAAATTCGAACCAAATTCGGCGGGGAAAAGCAGTTGTACTTTGGCCATGATACGTCAAAAAAGGGAATTCGCTTGCTAATTTCGAAAACCGAAGATGCTAAATTATTAAGTTAAGATGTGGGAGATGCCAAAAACAATGCGCAGCAATCATCATCGTCATAGCCATCAGATCGACCGGACAATCAAAGTTACGTCGAATGAGATAAACGCAAAAAAATAAACACATTTACTTTTAAAATCACCTACTTGCGTTGTTTCGGGCAAAACGCAACTTCTTGAGCTGGTTTACTGGGTGATATTCAGTTCCAGTTAGATTGCAGGACTTTACGCTGAGATGCCTGATCGTTCATATTCTTGCACCGAAAGCTTTGTGGACCAGAAGATGCGTCGAAATCAGGAGGATAGAGGCCCTCTTCAGTTCCTGGGATGAAATTACGAATCATGTACGTGACTCCGGCCTGCAATTCCCACCATCTTTGAAAGGAAAAAATAAATGACATGCATTCCGCTCAACCATGCGTCTCAGCCGGACAACTCACACACTGTCATCCCCGAATTCAGAAGATTATCCATTGTCTAGCTTTCTTTTGAATTCACGCACTAAATAATCTGATATAATATTTTAGCTCGGAGAATTGAAATGGAAACTATGAAAAATGACGTGCACAAAAAGTGCTCTCAAATTCTTCGTGTAGCTCCAACTGAGACAATACTGGTCAATTTTTCTGGCAATAAACTACCGTTGGGTATCGTAATCAAGCTGGACGGAGAACGATACACGTAACGCCTCAAAAGAATTTGTCTTCATACAGGCACGGACGAAGTTCGGTTGTACATTGTAGCAAAGAATTATCTAAAATTTCGCAAAATGATTTCATAAGACACGAAGATTTTTGTACTGTTGTGGCTTCGGCGACTCATGCGCTGCGAAACGCTGGGTACACAAACTCACTTCGGTCACCAGCATGATTCAGTAGTTCTCGTTTCCATACTGTTTTCATTGCAGGACCAGGATTGAGTTTTAAACTTCCAGTTCATTGTCCGATACAAAAGCAAAAATTAATTACTGATTCTTGTTCAGGAATGAGCTTAGTTCACTCCAGATAACAAGAATCCCCAATGGCCTGCGAATTTTCAAGTTGGTATTCCTTCCTTCCAACGATTCGACATTTTGGCATCAGCGTCTATGGTTTTTATTACGCAAGGTACATATCATTCACTCCTCCCCGAGAAATGCATTACATTGAATCATTCACCAGTAATATATGAATCAGCAATATTTTTGGCAGAGTGGTATTAAGAAAAACGTCATTTGAATCATATTTATCAGTTTCACTCGATGAGTGCAGGGTGCGCCTGATTTGCTGCTGTGATATGCGTTTTTGCAGGTATTCGTTGGATATTGTGTGTGGTCATTTTATTGGAACAGAAGAGGAGAAGGATGAAACAAAGATTCAGCCTTGACGGGAATAAATTGATCTGCTTTTGAAACGAGGTACGAAGAATGAATTGTATTTCACTGCATGTATTTACAATGCTCATCAGTGATTACTTCAGTATATAAAAGCTGGAGTGTAGCCGTATTCGGTTAGCTGGAAGTACCACTAGAAGCATCGGCCGCTTAACCTCATGAGTTCCATTTCATTTCCGTTTCTCCATAAAAATGACTACATGGTTTGCATGAATTTTGTCCTCATTTCTAGTCCGATTGTCATAGAACAGCAACAGGACGCGAATCGCGGCGGTTATGAAAGATCATGCAATTTCGACCTGAAATACATTACAAAACGATGACTTTACATGGCTCATTGATGACCTTTTGCGGACAGATTGTAAGGGCAGCGGCATCCCCGATGAACTAGTTCTGGGAAACCATTTCAGCTAACTGTGAAATGTCAAAATTGACGGGCAGGTAAACTGGAGTAAAATCCACACGAACCACACAAGTTCCAAACTAAACGCCAGATGTAATTCTCGCTGCCAAAATATCCTTTTTACGAGCCTGGGGCTGTCAGCGTATGGGTTCTCGAATTTTTCACTCTACCTTTTCTGAAGGCCATTTGGTGTCACACAGGACAAAAAAAGTTCACTCATCTATTTTTTATCTAGGTCATTGATGAATGAGTTCCGTATTGTACTCTGGACGAAATATGCCTTAGCAAATTCATAGTTATATTTTGAATAGTATAGCGGGGTCACTTTGAACGAAATTTTCCAGTCCTACAATCCACAAATCTCTATCGGCTGAAATGCAGAAGCCTCGTAAGCATGAATATTGTGGATCGGAAATAGATCAGAGAACCGAAACGATTCATTCTGATACCTGGAAACGAAAATCATCATAGCTTACCAAGAACTTGGCGCAAAGCTTTTTGGCTGGTGAATGGGATACAAACAACACAGAAACAAAGGTCAGTTTACAGCGACTACCAGTCACGCAGGATAAGGTATATCGTAAAACGACGGCAACTTGGGTTGAGACACGTTTGTGGGTTTTAGTAGGCTGCATTACGAACGGGCAAGGTACGGACAAGTAATGCAGATCTTCGTCCCACACCAATGCGAACGAGCTGCTTTTCTAGTAAACTTAACTTTACCATTGATTTGTGGCGAACATATACGGGTAGAACCGATGATTTTGATATAATTCTGTATATTTCTATCACCGTATTAAGGCTGCATGCGGGTTTAAATTATAGCTGGAAAAAATAAATTTTGTTCCGTGCGGACGACTCATTTCATAGAGTCTACAATACAGAACTATCAAAGTGACAAACTGACTGCCTCATTTTACTGCTCTAAACTCTACTGAAAGTGTATTACACCGAACAAAAGTTCTTCAGTACAATCCAAAACCTAGTTTCCAGTAACACTATTAAGTCTCCGTAAACCGAAAACAGGACAGTCTACAATCATAACGCTGCATGTTTGACCTACCTTAGCTAGTCCTGATCAATGAAAAACGTTGCATTTGGTCATCCAGTAGTCAGTTCTATCATTCAGTACGAACTGCGCTGAACAAGTTATCAATCCAGGAGCATCACTTGGGTTAAAATTGATTTTGGCGGACCAAACTCCAAATTCTTATACAATCTTTATCTGAAGATGATAAATAACGAAGGCACATTGAGTTTTTCGCCTAGGACTGTATAAGTTCATGGGAAAAATTGTGGAGCAGATTAGTATATACTGAAAGCCTTTCGTGTATCCTAATTCCAGGGAACACTGAGCGATTAGGAGTCACCAGAAAAGAACTTTTGTTGTATACACAACTAGCAACTGGCATCTGGCCAGTAGGAACTACGCTTAAATTCGCTTACTTTGACACAAAGCTAACCATAGGAAATGTCTGGTCAGGTTTACTTAACCGCATACGTCTATGCATGCAGCACAGTACTGGGAAGTCGATTGATTTTCATGATGTACACAAGGATAATCCAACTGGCGACTATTCACGCGGTCCCAACAAACGTCATGTTGCGGTGACCAGTCCTCTCTGAGTCAGCAGAAATTACAGTACACGACTACGATGATCGGTACGTGTTACAAACCAGTCACGCGTGAACCATTTTGGTTCGCACTTAAATCAGCGTCAATTACTTCATTGTGCTCAACTCTAAGTCATCGATCAACAAAACAACTGAGATGTGCATCCGTACGAATAGAAAATAAAGAAATCAAATAAATGTGTGCCAGGCATGCAAAATACGATAACAACATTCGTCGGGAATCCAGTGCTCACCCCACTCCAGTCATGATCAGGTCAGTTAGATGACACATTCTTAGCCGGAAAGCTGAGGAGAAGCGCCAAAGGTTGCCTCAATAAGACGTGAATTTATTCCATCAAACTTTGGGAGATTCTATATGGCAGTGAAAAAGAATTTGGAAAAGTAAATCTATTCACTTCGAAAAAGATCCTTTCTTTGGGAATACCTTGGACGCTTGAACGTCTTGGTTGAAAACTTCCGTCGTTGTTTCACATTTACAGTCACGCATTCAGCTGCTTTCAGACACATGGTCCTGAAGCATGACCGAAGAGGAATAAGTTCCTTGTAACTAAACAAAGATAAACTCGTAAGAATGGTGCGCGAAATTTGAGTGGATTGATCAAACAAAGTCACTTCTAAGGATAGAAAAGGGCACCCAAATGCAAACAAGCAGTTGGACTAATTGTCAGATACCAAAAGGGTCGTGTCTGTAGGTCGTTCATATTGCACCCAAGAGACGCTACACATGAACAAAACAGAAGAAGCTTCGTGGTATTCATTGTCCGATATTCGACGGGTCATTCGGTCACATTATTTTACCATTTCCTGAGTTCCTGCTCCATTATATTTCTAATTTCTAACCTTTAAATTTTTACCTCCGATTTCCAGTATCATCTAACAAGATTAAACTGATAAATGTGCACTTAAAGCCTAAAGGCTCAGTCGTAACATGTAGAGTTAAAGTTCACGAGTTTGAGTCCACCCATCAGCAGTTAACTTATCAACCTAACAGCCCCTTGTTGTCCGCCGCCTCCTTCCTGAAAATTGTGTATACTGTAGTTCCATCGTGAAAGGTAGCTGGAGTTAAAAGATTGTAGAACTTCCTCGAATACAGCTGTTGGTAGGAAATTACGAAACTCCACATGCAGCAGTGCACGACCACGGTGCCAATGTCACATGCCGATCAGCAAGATACCTCGCCAGTTCGATCTGCTTTTGCCACGTTGGCTTCTGTTTGTAAACATGTGTATTCAAACTTTTCATCAGCTAAACTGACTAATTCTAGCTCACTTTTACCTCCATCTGACGTGATGAAGGTTAGGAATTAATTAATGCGACAATATCAAGTGAAAACAATCATACAATTGGGTAACCTTATGTCACTAGAATTTAGTTTTCTCTCGAGGTTCATTAAAAATACAGCTTAATTCTCCAGCTTCTTATGTTAACACGATTGAGATTAAAAAATTCATAATTGTCAAACTCGATGATTATATAAATGGCGTGCAACACTTAATCGGTTTCCGTGTGTGTGTGCTAGAGCACAGTCTTCCGATTAGGCGGGAATGAAGGCAGTCAAGAAGCCATCCCATTTTAGATAAACGTCAGTTATTTAGAGTCGGGCATTTTCCGATTCGCGCTGACTTGCAAACGTCTGGGTTTTGTTAGTGTGTGTGCGTATGTGTATGTGTGTCACTACCATCGTAATCGGTGGTCAGGATGAATGGAGAGCGCAAAACCATCATTCCTATTCATCTTTGATAGCGGTTAAAGATATGCCCGCTGAAGACCAGTGTCTAATCATAACAGCATTTGTTTCAGAAATTTCAGAAACATTTCCGTTGGCCATTTCTGTAACACTTGTCCCGTAACCGGCAAGCTCCCTAATTCTCCCTAGTTGGTCTAACTATCATGTCGGCAGCTTTTACGGTATAAAACAGACCCAATGGTGGGTCTTTTAGAATTTGAATGAAGACTTTGGTTAGCACAATACGACTGGGTAGCTTGGTGGCAATAGAACGCGGTGCGTACCAACAAAGCACGAAGTCAGTCGTGGTCTACCTTTCCTGTTACTAGATAGCTTGCCAATATTACTGTTGTTCACACTCACAAAAGTGTTCTCGTGTTAACAGTGCAGCATCTAATGATTAAAGTGCACTTTTTGCAAACATAGTACTCGCTAGCTTGTAAGATCGACTGTCTTAACGAGGATCGCGTATTTCTTTTGCTTGCCCTTAACCGTTGTGACAACTTGTGCGCCTCCCTTACTCGGCCCTGTGTGATTGCAGTACTGACAACCCTGACACGCGACCGGTACAATGAGAAGACGGTCGGAAGCAGTGAAAGGGTGGGTATATTTTAACACGAGCGTGCGAGAGCAACGCGCAAATGGCGAACGCGCTGGGCGGTCAACGTCCGGTAAAACAAGCGATCCGGAGGAACAAATCCATGTTCCGCTACAAGTTCAGGTTCTTACGCCATACAGCCCCAGAATACAGTGGTGCTGATCACCTAGTCACGGAATAGGATGAAACAGGACGGTAAGTGCACTGCAGCGACTTTGAACGCCAGTACAAAGTGTTCTATGAATACCAGATTGTGGACCATACTATTATGTGGAGATCAAGCAATACGCGTAATTTAGTCAAGTCCCTGAACCGTAATTGGCTTATTTCAAAACCAGATCGTTTTCGGGAATTTCTCCTATTTCATTACACGTGAACGTGCGCAGCGGTTACGCGATTCGATGGCTGACAAGAAGAGAAAATTGAGTGAGAACACCAAATTACATGAAGCACTACGGCGTGAGGAAATGCGACTAATAAATTCAGCCTGTGCTCCGATATTCTTCTGGTTTTCCTATTATTTACGGGTGTTGCGGTTTTGATAAAACAGAGTACCTGGTTCATTATTGAATTAATTTGCCTTATGATCCACAAAAATCGTTATTTAGGGATGTATCGAGCCAAACCAGAGTATTTGAGAACTGTCCAAGGTTTCTGGGCCCCATAGAGCAATCGAGCACTGGCAAACCCCGTTAACATAATGAACAGGTATTGTATATCGATTTTAAAAACGGGTCACCTACTACTTTTAACTCAGCATGATTAGGGGACATCAAAACTGACCTTATGATCGCTGAATACACTGCACATTTTCGATATCTTATACAGCGTTTAATTTTAGAAGACAATTACCAATTTACCGTAAATATCACCCTCTTTTTATTTGTCTGCAAAATTGCGGATCATCTTGTACAAGATTATGATTGACAAGACCGAAAACACGTGATCCGGCTAGTGAACCCACGTGCAACCATTAAGACTGTTCGCGTGATCGTTTGGTTGCGCAATTGTCCAGATACATTTTATCTACGCTTAAGATGTGGATTCTGACAAAATTTTGAAATGGAAAGAAAGTTACGTAGTGGAGCAAAAACTTTACCGATTTTCGAAACAGGGATCAAATAACTGCTTTACTCAGTTTGGGTGATTCCACCATGCCTGAAGTCGACACATCAAAGAGGTGTTGTAGCTAAAGGTTGATCGGCTTTCCTTTTGCTGTTTTGTATGTCTGTCTAGTGAGAGATGGTCAGAAGCCTTTCATAAGCAGGCAAAATGAACCGGAAGTCCTGGGAATGACTACTTCTGGTTAGTAGGTTTTGTCGACCGTGAAGTGGTCGCGGTGCATATGACAGTCCACTCAACATTTTTCTTCTGTGTAAGGCAGATGGGAGTGAGAACAAACATGGATTCTGCGATGTGAAACAAACTCTGTTTGGCCACAGGATGCTTGGTTAACAGCCACATTTGGCCCAAAATGGCCAGGTATGAAACCCTCAGACCGGATGCAACTGGTTCACCTCAAAGATCTTCCATTGGGCCTGGATTTATATGACCAAGTTAAGTGAGTTGTGGCTGTGAAATATTGTGCGTGATATTCCATCAACCTAAGATCAACGGAGACCTTTGCCGAGTTCGTTTCTAGTAGTTTTGGATAAAATTGTTACTTAATTGAACTGCAGATGCAAAGTTCATATGTGTTTCTTCTCTGCTGTCTGTACTAGTTCGTGAAGCCAAAAGAACTTTTTTCCCGCAACACTAAATGAGTCCCGTCGTATTGAAGGAGATTATGTTCGATTATTCAATAAATTCGGTCTGTTCAATTCCAGTTTAGTTGCGTTGTGATGTGACCGCGTTCGACTTATGCAGTCCCACGCAGTCCGATGAAGGCATTCGAGCTCAAATATTGGCACTATGGGTTCCTTTTTAACAGTGAGTCTTCAGATCTGCGGATATATCAGTTGGCATCACAAATTTACCAAGCATTGAAGTTTTATCCGAATGTCATCCGAAATTGAAAAGACAAACACCTGCGATCCCAAACAAAGACAAAGTACATATCAAATTCTATTTGAAAGAAAAAGGTGGGAGATTTTTTCTCATGGTAGTCGTTATTTGGTCATGATGGTGTGAAACGCCAAACTGAGAGATTGAGACCACTCAGCCCTTCGTTGTATTCCCATAACCCACTTCTTAAAACATTTTACTTTCCTTTATTAATTTCCGGCACCAGGTTTGTGATTTGGTTTTACGTCTACTCGTTGGGAATAACCCGACGAAAATGTAACCTTTGTTAGTTTGATTCCTCCTTAACAGCAAAATTTGACCAATCACCAGTTGACTTCTTTCCGGCGAAGGTAAAACTATATTTTGTACCCCAACCAGAGCATGTTTCAGTTAAACATTTTCATGTCACAATTATACCCAAATTTTACTCAAAGACGATGTTGCCGAAAATGAGCTTTTTGTCACTAGTTGTTCTGTAATAGGATTGCCTAGTGATTTACAAAAGACAGTAGCCAAATCACAGGAAACATAGATGTGCGCATGAGAAAAAACCTGGGGAACCATAGAATATTGTTACATACGGACAACGGCATTTGAATTCTACCCTCTCACCATCCTTCCGCGACACATCAATTTGCCTGTTGGGTGGTGATAAAGGTTTCACATACTATGGTGGGATTGTTCGTTGTCAAACAACAAACTAAACTTTCTAACTTGTAGTAAACTAATGCTCTCGGAATAGATCACCACCAACATCATCGTTCAGCGTCAAATAGCAATGAAAGCCTCATTGACCGCTGCCATTTCTCTACAGTTACATATTTCCAAAAAAAACGAAATATCCAGGGGAAACAGAGATTGGACATACACAGGGAAGAAAAGATAAGAATGGTACAGTAGCCAACACACGGAACACAGTTCAACTGTACAAACGTACTTTTACGTTTATTCGGATTCAATAGAAAATAACAACAAGATCGCCGGAATAGTGTCAAACTTTCATAGAATAAGGCGAGCTGTGCAACTGATTTCTTTTTTATGTAAAATATTAGAACCTTCTTACTCGAATTTTCCGTTCTAATAGGAAGGCATCTAACAGGTTGTTTGATCTGACATGAAAACACGACCAATTTATTCGAAGACGTATTCTGATGAAATCGGAAACTAATGGATCAGGCCAAATGGTAAAAGTCAGTAACGCTGGTACGCTATGCAAGAGACATGCCTGAGTAGTGTGAAGCCTCGTTTTGTTACTCATCCAATTTGCGAGGTTGTAATGAACCCGACGGGTTGCATGGAGGCGGCGATAGTTTTATTTCGCATGAAAACAAATTTATTTCACCGAAACGCCGTTATTTACCAAACCCAACAGACTGTTCCGTTGACTTTTTACTTTCGAAAATAAGTTCTTATTTACACGGGTCTATCCCATTTTTAATTGGAATCGGTCTATACTTTGATTGTTAGAGGTTCGTACTTGAACGCTTGCGATGAATAAACAGATGCAAGGTACAGATGTAACACGTGTCCACCGAAATCGGTCATCTTGTGAGAACAAAGTGAAGTTATGCGTTACAGGGGAACCGACAAGCTGTTATTTATGAACTAATGTGCAAATTATAGCTTACATATATGTTAGATATGCTCTTATAGGGCAAAAATACTTAATTTAGCACTGGAATCTTATTTTAATTTTAAAGAGTGCACACAGATGAAGTCTTTCGTGAGCACACGTGAACCGTGATTGGTCGACGGTTACTTATCGAATAATCGCAGCTGACCGTCAGAATGAGGGCACATGCTTACCAGTTTGTTTTTGATGTAACAAATAGTATGAATAAAGAGAATGCCCAGTGAGCGGCGTTAACCACAGGATTTGATCATGTGCTTCCGGAGAATATTTATCCTACCATCCACATGCAAACCAAGCACAGTATAAAATAATTATATTTTAAAACGTTGTTGATAAAACAGTCGCTAAAATAGTTCATTCTAGTTAAGTAATTTGAAAAATCGATTAAGAGCCAGACGGCTGGTGTTTTTTGTGGAACTGTTGCAATTTTAGCAGCAATCATGGAGTCGCGGAGATTATTTTTTCGACAATAGTTTGCTAGGTTTGAGTTGCTAACGCGAATTCGTAGCAGTAATTGTTTCATGCCCAAACGTATAGGCAACGGAATGACTATCGCTTCACTGCTGTTTGACTGATACACGGAGGGTCGTGACAAGATGAAGAAATGCGTCAGGTAAACGGATCATCGCCACTAAAAAGGAAGTTTTGTTCAAGTGGGCACTTGGCACGCCCCAGGAAAGTGCTTTCCGTACGTCCTGTCAACTTCTGTCGTTGGAATGAAAGCTCAAATTTGGTTTAAGCTGTAATGGATGTCGTTCTAGTGACGATTATGCTCAGTTCTACTCACGACTCATTATCGATATATGCGTATACAAAACAGTTCATCTAACCTAAAAATACCCTTCCCACAGGCTTGTGGTTGTTGAGCATAGCACTCGAAAGGCGTTATTGTTATTCTCTTCTGAGGTAAGCTGGTCAATTTCTAGGCCTCATTATATGGTGAGACCTATTTTATCAGACTTTTACGTCTAGCGGTCCTGAGAGTAAGCCGATCATTTGTCACAACAGCCGGTCGCATGAATATTCAAGTCTCTGTGAACGACCATCTACCATATTCATAGAAATTTAATCTGTGACCGCGGAATCAATAGATGAATTTTTTAAATGGAGTCAACTAACGACTATTTTAGTTGGGTCTGAAGATGTATTCTTTATGCAAATAAGAATGATTATTTGAAACCTACATAAAAAATCATAAGCTGAGCAAAAACTAATAAGGAACCTGCTTTATGAATAGTATTCAAAGTAACGAGAGCCATCAGGATGTTAGTCGGAATACGGCACGCATTCACAATCCGGACACCGGCCTACTGAGAGAGTTTAATTTGCTTATAATCGATAGACGATGAATATCCACACGCCAACTGACTACCAATTATCTCAAAATTTTATACTTACGCAAAATAATTATTGAGAATTTACGAGTGGCACTTTGGTCTATTTGGTGAACTAATTGCGTCAACACCAAATTTATTTGCAATTTATGTCAACGTAGCACAGAGTTAGGGTTTGACTGTTCGGGTGAAAAGCCGTTGGCTCCGTATAATGCGGTACCGCTAGGCACAGTTTAGTGCAGTTTTTATCGAGTTCCGGTTTTTGATTTTTCCGCACGCTAAGATTAATAGTAAGCCTACTGAATCCTTAGATTGTAACGTGGTCCTGTTGGCAACCTGCAAATAATTCCATCGGTAGATAAAATAAACCGGGTCCGGTGAGATACAAATGTCCAACCAAACAAGAAAGTCGGACCGAAGGTAGCAGGCCGAAATCACGTACCAACATAACCGAATAATTGCAATCAAAAAGGAAACAACGGCTCATAGCCGAGGCGTTCAAATCGAAATTTATTTCCCCAAGAATAAAGGAGACGTTAGCGGAACTCAATCAGAAAAACTGTAACGCATAGGCAGCTTGCTCTGCAATGTGCAAAAGTAAAAGAAAACCTCTTGAACCGAAATCTGGTAAATGTAACCAACAGCATGCTACAATTATACAGAACCGGGATGGCTCACAAAAAAGCGTCTACTTTTGAGTTGGTGAGCGTTCATGAGGTCCGAATTCGGAGTTCTTGAAAAACCTTCAAGTACAGAACATCACTGCCAAATGCGCACCCGTACTGACGACGTTATCTCGTCTGAGGATGGAACGGTTGCAATCTAACCGTTAGGCTCAGCTTTCAGGACCTCGTGTAAATAAACCGAACATTAGGATTGTAAATTAAAGCTGACAAAAGACTATCCGCCTAATTCGATGAGTTGTCCAAGTATGTTATTGTTTGTCATCGAATGAAATCTTCTAGTGTGATTGTCGATTTAACGGCAAGGTAGATTACATCCAACCAACCTCGAACGAGAAAGTTAAAGCCGATTAAAGTTTACCCGCTCTATTCTGTAGCTCCACATGCGCAGATCGTCACCTCTACATGGACTACACTTTCTGCTTTCCTATGAGAGAACGATTCACGTAGCTTTGCGTGTTTCACTGCAGACTAAATTTAGTTTACTATGTTCAATAATAAACCGCCTTGGCATGAATGCAAGTCTTGGGCATTTCGATACCATATGCCAACTTTAGTGTCTATTCAATTCTAATCCTAGATTGGGAAAAAAAAGATTAAGGAAAGTTAAAGGTTACGGATATTCCCGTATGGATCGATACGGCTTACAAAACCGGGAAAGGTTTATTTTCGACAGGTCGACCTAAGGACCCTACAAACAACTTAGTAAATTACATAAAAGTCAGGTCACCCCACGGTGTTATTGTTATTAGTGTACACGTTTAACAACAGGCTTGTAGCGACAGTCTGGATAAGGTCAGCTAACCCAACCATTTGGTGAATTTTATTCTGCATGAAATGTGCACCTGTGATGAAAAGTTTTATTGTCTCCCTGAAGCGTGAATGTAGTGCAGGTGGGCTGTCGCATAACTTCAATGGCTCACAGCAGACATAAAAGTTAAATCGACGCAGGATCATATGAAGCCACAATAGGTTGGGGTGGTTAACGAGCCGGGAAACTACGAATTTTCGTTTTCCGCAAAATTACTGGCGAGTCAAAAATTCGAACGTTTGAATGGACTCAATTCACCTACCGGTGGTGGCCAATTGGATCAAATGTTTGTTGCTCTGACTAGGTGAGAAATTCGAACCTCGGATGTGCCGGTCAGTTTCCTCGACTTTAGCCGTTTGTTGTCACCCTAATCGTTGCCACACCTGATTTATTGAGACTTTATACGACCACTCAAATGCTCAAAGCAATGTCCGGCGTTCCTCTCTATTGCCTTATAGTGAGTCTTAGCAGTTGTGTGACATGCCCCTTTTACTGCATTCATCCTTCGAACCTGACAACTGCCAGTGGCAAACAGGGCGGCAGCCATTATTACGCGTGCCTCTATATATTCCCCTGGCGTTTGTGAAGGTGATTATCATCGAGTGCACTCCAAACCGGTCCCGCCTGAAACCGCTGTCCAGCATCGTCCACCAAATACACCCAAAGCAAACTGAAACAAAGCTGACGCAGTAAATTTTACTAGTACTTGGTCGTAAAGTGCTGTTTATCAATTGACAAATCATATACTGTGAATCTGTAGATCCTAGTTTCACACAAATCGGACATTCATTTATTACAAATTTTTAGCACGGTGCACACTGTCGTATTATTTGCCGACCGTTCATGTTTGGACACCTTACGTGAATCGCATTTTGTCAACGTGGTAAACGTATTCGGTGATCTCTTACGTGGCAGCGAATCCGTCATAGATGCTGTCATTTGATCGTAAAACTTGCTTTGAGACAAACTACCCATGGTAGTCGAAACGTTGGCGCATTACAGCTACCAACGACGCTGTTATTAACATTATATCATTCACAATTCTGATCATTTCCATGCCAAATCATGCTGTTACTTGCAGTCCGCCTTTTGTTACAAAATACACTTTAGAATTGAATAAACCACAGTTCCGTCAAAAACTCAAACCCCATACGTTTGTCAGGTAGTAACTAAATGATTAGGCCTTGTTCAGATCAGCATCCCGATGAAGTGTCAAACGCGCGCCAAGTTATTGTTCTCGCTGATTATGACTTTCTTGATATTTAGCCACCTTGCCAAGTACCCAGATTAATAATAACAAAGTGCACCGACTAGTGCCGAGAATATGATATGGTGAGACTTACAGTAGGCTAGGGAGTGAACAAGTAATTGCGTTTAAGTGTGGCTTTTTAGAGACCTTACGACCTAACAGTGGCTGGACGCGTCTGAGGATAAGAGTAACCCGAATCCAAGTCAATTTTGTTCTGCTATGTGATCAGTGAGTGTGTCAACGAACTGTGAGAGATTCGACTGAAAGCCTTTTATTTTCCAAACTGCAAGGGTGTCCATTAGGACATTCATTAATACCCGCTCAATATATGATGACACACCGTTGAAAGCAAGCTAATTTTTGGCCCTTCATGTTTGACTAAATACGGCACTTACCACAAACATACAAAACGATGGACAAATGCCGATGCCACTGTTCGCCCTAAGTGACATTTCTGTAATCCCATTGTTGTAATGTCACTTTTGTCATGAGGCATACTCTACGTGGAATATTATCATGTCGGTTGTCTTTGGGTGATACTTATTTCACGTGATCTTGAGTCAATGGCATGGCTAAGTGGGAGACTTCCATATCGTTCCTGGTCACATAAAGAGAGACTATTCAGACTGACTGCAATCGATTGTGGTAGCCGGGATTTGAAATTCATCGTAGATTTGACGAAAGGCTCTGGTTGGGTTTTGACCTTATGATATGATCTGTATCCGTGATTAAAACTTTGGCTTGTTCCCAACTGCTGCTCACTCTTGTTTGGCGATTTTAATGCCAGTTGCCTCTTCTTGTTAGTATAAGGGACCAAAAAGAGCATTCATAGGATTGATTCTCGCTTAATCACTGTAAAGGCACCATAAAACCCTTCCCTGCAGCTCTTGTGTAACAAAAACATACTCAACGAAGAGTTCAGTTATTGACAACAGACAAGGAGTGCTGCCTACGACTTAAGGCAGCCAGTGAGTCTGTTAGTACTCTGCTACTTTTTTCACTAGTAGACCCTGTCCGATCTAAATACGGTTTTTCTCAGATGTGAGGCGCAGTGCACGAAATGAGATGAAAGGCAATCTCGTGACCTCAGGCTTAACAGCTATATACATAAGAATCTTGCTTGATATTGATAAAGCCAAACAGTGCATCCACCTGCCAAAAGTTGGTGCTTGACTGATACCTGGAAGCACTGTCGCCCAGCATTATAGGCGGTTGTCTGAGTATATCGGATTGTCTTACTCTGGTTGTAAGATTGCAGTCAGAGCCTACAGAAATATGGAGAGGATGAAATTGTTACCGTAAAGCATACGAAATTCGTTCAATGCATACATGTTAACCGAAGACCCCATCCACGTCGGTTCATTTTTCTGCTCTATGGACATCAGCGACCACACAGGATGAGCATAATTTTTCCGTTCCTTTGGGAAATAAGCGCGAAATTAAAGCACCGATCTCATAGCTGGAACTGTCTACTGCAACTACGATCTCTTGAAATCAGAGTGAAGTGCAAGACTAGCCGACCGGAATTCAATAATTTGTTCATATCTTTAAGCGATAGTTGACGACCGGCAAACCAAGTCTTTTTAAATATCCTTTGAAAATCCTCGTCAACTGGTGCTGAAGTTTATGCTTCTCTGATAGAATTGTACTTAGGGACCTAGTGATCTTTCTGTGACTGCTGCTCACTCGTTCTTCACTGGACCTTAGTTTAACCAACTCGAATGATGTTCTCTTGTGCTAACGGAAAGTCGTCCTGAGGTTTACCCAGTGCAACTTGCTTCACGGGTGCAAGGGAATCCGTACATGCAACGAGGGTTAAAGTTAACAGGGAAACTGTTTCGTTTGTAAGTGAAATACTAATCGCGAATTGAGAAGAATGGGAAGTTTGGCGGTAGGATAAGCTGCCCCAGTCTTGAATTGCCTATTTACGATATCAGCCTTTTTATCTTTCCTTAATCGCATGCATGCGCAAGGACATTGTTTTTACTTCTTATGTAGATTGGTGAAACTTCCCTAATATCCTTTATGACGAAAGGTTCTCCTTAAGCCACTTAGTTCTCCGTTGGAAGTGCCAAAAGAGCAAATCTTTGTTACCCCATTCACGAAACAAGGAACAAGATGCTGTTTCTGACTTATTTGGGTAAGAGTTTAATACTGTTTATATTGGTCTATTTAAGTTCTCCTCTGGTTAACAGAACACCGGAATGATCCATGAGGCCCAGCTGATGAAAAAGCCATCGCATTAATTCATCATATGACAACTGGCTAACTATGAACATCTGGATGAATAAAGACATACCGAATGCAGTTGAACATAACCTCGATTCGATTTTCGACCATCGTTTCGAGACTCTTCCCCAAAATAACAGGGTTCGGGCTTCATTTAATTTAGTTCTTCAATGGGAGTTAACGTCTTGGAGGTAAAATCCATGCCGAATATACATACATTATTGTTCGGACAGTCAAGAATCATCCGCAACTTACGTGATTCTTTAATCTGAAGCGTACCACTGTTCACACATTCAAAGTCAGACTATTTATTATGCGGACAAAATCCAATAACATTATTTTCATGTGAGGACAGTGCTGCTTCTATAATCTCTTTCACAAAGTTGAAGAAGAAGGGTGAAAGAAGGCAATCCTAACGACCAGTACTACTTCCGACGAATTCAGGTGAAGATGTCCATTGGCACGAACTTGGCTCAGGTATTTACATACGACGGCAGCAGAATAGAAACTTATTTCTTTGAAGCATTCTCCGATGAAAGGTAGTGCCAGAAATCTACGAGATCGACTTATTCGAATGACGCTTCGGGATTCCGGAAGAGAGACGCTGGATTAGCGTAATGTAGGCATTACTTACCAAACCTATTCGCCCGTGATTTTCGCATTGTGATCTGTTGCTTTATTATGAATTCGAGAATCTCAGGGGAGGGGTATACAAGGAGCAAATATATATTAAACTCCACAAAACATTATCTGTAAAGGAATTTTCGGCTGGACGCTACACCGCTTCTCCCAACGGAAGAACATGAGTTTATAAATACATGCACGAATGGTCAGGTTCGTTGGGACCACGTTCCAACTCATAAGACAAAGCAATCTACTTTAGAGTTGACTACGTGGTCCGTCTCCCTTTCAAACCAAGTACTTCCAAAGAAAGGCCGTTCTTCAAAAACACCTAAACTTCAGTAGGACATTTTTCGAAAATGCCCAGTGAATTGGTGCCATTAAAAAATCGAATTACATTAATTTAGTGAGGCGAAAAACTGAATAGCAAGTGTCGTTTGGCAAATACATAGATGACACTTAAATAATCTAAGATTTCTAGTGTCGAGGTTCAGTGAAACCTCGAAAGTCTCCTTCGAAAAAAATTTGGGGAAATGATAAGGCAGTTCACTTTGTTCCATCGACTATCATTGTTTTATCAATTTGAAGATTATTTTGCCATAAAATGATATTGGGTAGTGATCTAATAAGACTGAAAACAAAATGATGTTGCTGCAAAATACTTCACGAATTCAAGAGGTTAATCAGACAAATCTTACGTGTCTTCCTGTTCCTCGCTTTGGTCGAAATGCAACGGCAAGTGACATAAATAACAACTGCAGGAGCTATCTTTTATTTCCAGTGGGCAATATATCATGTAGGGTTGAAGTCCTATAAGCCATTGGGAGTCAGCCTGTATGGCGAAATGCCAAACATGTTGGACTCACAACCCGACATCTCAGTCTCAACGCAGTGGATATGCACTGCTGACGATTTCCAACAAGGATGGAACAGCTATACAGCGCTTCCATGATTTTCAACGGCAGGTTTGTGGTTGATATTGGAGTACGAGTCCCTTCGAAAAAACAACAGACGCCCAAATAAACCGGCTACTCAGTAAGTCAAAAGTAAGATTGAGAAACATTCAAATTGTGTGTATTTCGTAATAACTGTGGTTCGTCGATATAAAAAACTATCATATTTACAGCAATACTTCAAGAAAAATCTAACACAAATCAACCACCTTGGTCTCGAGGCGATGTCAACCCGCAAGTTATCACTGGTATCCAAAACATTCGGAACAACCAGTTAAACAGCACGCCCAACGCCAGAGTGCAGCACCCGCATAAACTGCCTACTGATAAGGATTAAAGTAGCCCGCAGAAAAATGCAGATCAAATGGACTCCCTCAGATCAACCAATACCCTTCAGCCACAATGATTTCACAATCTGCGAAAGACAGATCCGTTTCCATTAAACTGTCCATGTGCTACACAAACAAAAAAAGCTTCCCGGGAAGCCCGAATTATCAGCATACCGTCGGCCCATCCACAAAGCCCAGCACAGTCGGGTACGCTGGGAGCAGTAATTTCAATCAAAATTTAGCTGGCCCCCAGTGTCAGCGCCTCCCGCAAGTGTCCGGTGGCCTGTT
>LUCM01009318.1:0-12291 GCA_008360955.1 Fasciolopsis buskii
TGTAATATATTGGTTACTTAGGTGGTAATGAGTCATTCAAGTGATAGTGAACAACTGGCTATCAGCTTTGTGCTACTGTCAGCTAAAATATGGTAAATATAACCAACATAAGTTTGCAATCCTTGAACGTCATCACTGAGGATTAATGTGCTTGCTCGTGTCATAGGGAGGGGAAAACCAAAAGGAACATTCACATGGACATAACATTGCGGATGCGAGCTAGTTCAGGACTGGCATTCGAGCCCTAAAGCCATCACCTTAGTATTTTCAGTCCATTTCATTTCGGTTTGCACAGGACAGTAGTGACCTCAACAGCCAATCGAGCGTCCAGAATTCTTTTGGTGGTATGCAAAAGATTTAGCATACATCCCTGCCAGTCTTGTCTTCCAATTCCAATTCGGTTCGCCGCAGAAGCCCCGTATTCGCTCGAAGAAGGGAATAAAAATCCCGTATATATATATATATATATATATATTCTCATCACCCGATATGCTTTGCAACACCCAGCATCCTAGCCCTCTGATACTGGGATTAATTCTTATCTCATATATATATATATATATATTCTCATCACCCGATATGCTTTGCAACACCCAGCATCCTAGCCCTCTGATACTGGGATTAATTCTTATCTCATGTGAAGTTTTAAAGTCACTAACGCCTTCAGCACTGACTAATCCTGATGACAGCTTGTCCCAATCTTAGACCACTTCAATGCAGAAAACCTTTGCGCGCACAAATAACCTGGAGCGGACCCACCACAGTTTTGCACCATTGCCTGGCATTCTGTCCCCGGTAGCTTTTCTGTACACGTCATCGTGATCCACCCCAGACAAATCATATCGCCCCTGGATCTACGCTGCTCCATCGAGTACAGGTCTTGGACCTTCAACCTTCTGTACAGAGGAATGAATACCTCCGGTTTACCAAAGGATAGTTCGAATCGTAACCTGAAGAACTCCCCTTGCGTTTCGCGCAGCAATTTTGCGCTGTTCAGCCCACTTATAGTCGGCAGACATGACTATCCCTAGATCCTTAGTCCTTTGAACCGCACCGATTGAAAACTCCCAATTTTCGCCCACCACTGTCTGCCATTCAGAATCACTGGTTGCTAAGTGGCTCTTGCTTTAGTCCAATTAAGCAATATTCGCCTCTTACCAGCGCCACAATTACTTGTCCCCACGACCTTCACGTCATCCGCAAAGATGAAACATGCTCGCTCTAACTGTGCCGCGAGGTCGTTTATGTAGAGAAATAATGGTAGCGGTCCAAGAACTGACCTATGATGTAACCCACTTGACGCCCCGATTCGCCCTGAACTTTTGTTTTCTACTCTGACAAAAAAAGATCTATTCGTCCGGACATCCGAGACCTAATTTAATACTAAGCCTCCGACTCCGAAGGGCAAGATCTTTTGCACCACCATTCTATGATTCATCGAATCAAACGCATCACTGAAATGTAAGTATCATACCTCCACAACTTTCTACCGAGTATCGTAGAAATTTCTCCTAAAATCCCTAGGAGTTTCCAAAAACACGAACTCCCTTTGGCGAAACAATGCTGCGCTCTGCATAAAAATGAGTATTTCACCAGGTGCCTATGCGTTCTTTTACCAGTCTCTCAAGATACCCGCAAAGGATGAATATGAGGCTCACGGGTCCATAGTTTTCTACCTGTTTGCGCGGAACTCCCTTTCAGATAGCTACCACAGCTGCCAACTTTCAATCCAATGGTAGTCTTCCCTGGCTCATGGAGGCCTGGAAATGACTACATATCGGTTCACCCAGTATATTGGGTAATGGTTTTAAGATAGCCGGGTGAGTCCCGTCCGGTCCTTCGCGTTTGTTCGCATTTACGTCCTTCAGTACTCGTTCTGTGTCCTCAAATGTCAATTTCAGCTGAGTGATCCTGGTAGTAGAAAACTGGGAGTCAGTCGCTACCTGCTGACCCACATCCAATCGGTGCACGTTAGCAAAGTATCCGCTGAGTACGCTGGCTTTACTTTTATCTTCATATACCTTCGCACCATCGTTCGACGTGAGCGTCCCTAAGCCGTTTCCAATTACCCCCTTTGATCACACTTACCAATAATACTGGGGTCCTCTCGCACCTCTTTTGCCAAAGCTGACTCAAAATTATTCCTCGCCGCCCTTTGTGCCTTTATTGCCTGGTTTCTGCATTTCACATACTGCCTCTAGCTTCCTTCTGTTTGTAGGGATGTGTTTCCTCCACCTTCTTTCTCTATTCCCTACTGATCTCCTTACCGCCGGAATTCACCCTTCTCGTTTATTTTTGTTTTTTTTCCTCGAGCGGAAGAAGTTCGTTTTGTAGCTGATGAGGGTTTTCTTCATGTTTTGCCAGGTAATTTCCACCCCTGCATTCTCGTCGCCAGTGGGTATATGCTGGTCTTCAGTTTTTCTACGCCCAACACCATGAAATTCCCGCGCAGTTCATTGGGGCCACTGTTCAGCCTAAGTTGAAAAATGAAAGTGGTTATTACATGGTCACTCTTGCCTAGCGGTATGCGATAGCTTAAGTCCTAGATGTCATTTTCATGCTTGGTGATAACCAGGTGAAGGAAAGATGACTGTTGGCCTGACATAAACCTCGTATTTCCCCCATGTAATAAGTTAGGGTCCTGTTCTCCAACCGTTGTATGAACGTATCCTCCACCGCATTGTGTAGACAGCTCTCCTTATTCCATTCAATCCAGGGATGGTTGGAATCCCCGACTATTAGCTTCCGAAAATATTTGATCCAGTGCCTGCGTTACTTCCCGATCCTCCGCCTCTATGGCCCTCGATCCTCTATAGATACATGTAACTGATACTCGCCTATTGAGGATCATACCGCAGACTGAGAACATCTGTATATTTGCGATGCTCATATTTACTTCCGATTCCCTATGTACCAAGCTCTCCTTTACTAGTAGGGAAGCCCAGACCTCCTTCAAACAAGTCAGTACTGTTATCTTTATTGTAAATAAAGTGCTGGTTTACCACATCCTGCGAAATGTGGTCCGTTTCAAAGAATCACGTCTCTAAGACCTCGACTATTGTGGGATTTCTCTTCCCAGTCTCGGCAAGTGGCTCCATCCATGTACTCCTCATACTGCACGTGTTGGTATACAGAACTGCCGCATCCGCTTCCTTTCCCCAGTTTAACCGACACCTCATTCCATCGTAGAACTCGGGGGCAAAACCCGTGGTGTCACCTCGTTTTTTGCTATATCCTCCGCAGGTGGAGGGCTACGGGTTCCATGGTAGATTTGATCTCTACGCCCCCGGCATCATTTCTTTTTGAACAGGAATGTGATTTATTCTGGTAACTTTGAGTCTGATCTCATCATTGCACGATCATTGCCGTCACCTTACGCCACCTTCGGTGAACTTATCTGTCTATACATATTTTCGCCAAACTCTGCCTGAGTACATTTCTGTCCTCTTCAGGTCTTCTATATTTGGGCTATGTGATTATTTCGGCGCTGTACGGGAGGATTTTTCCAGTGAACTGATGTATCCGCTCTGCCCAGAGTTAGTTCCAGATTTCCCATTGCTTCTCAAACCTCTCCGGAATCCGGAATAGTGGTCAGGAAAGGAGGTTCAAATGGTCGAATCTGAAAGATAAGAAAGTGAAGACCTCGTGAGCCCGAGCTCAATAAGGCTGTGTCCCTTTTGTGCTTCAGCCCAAATTCAGTTCCAGTTCCGGTTCCAGTTCCGGTTAGATTACAGGACTACACGGCGAGACGTCTGATCGCCCAGGTTTCTGCACGGACAGTTCCTTGGATCAAATGATGCTTGGAAAACAGGAGTTTAGTTAGCGAACGACAGAAAACGAGTGTCAAGAGTTCTTTCCATGGGATGCACGAAAGGCAGGATTCGCTTCTGCAAGTAGCATTTATTTAGCATTGACCCTAGCGTGCCACCGACCTCGTTTCTGCTTCAAATGAGAGGTAAAGAAAGAAAAACCCATTTCACCCACTCGGCAACACTGCGATTGGTTTGCGGGCTTTCCAAAACGTGTTTGGAAGGTATAAATTGACGCACGCACATGCTGAATGCATATAGGCTTACTCACCTTGTCCCAATTATGGTCTAACTCTATCTTAACCATTTTGTTTGCACGTTTCTCGGCGTTACCTCTGGACACCTCATTCCACCCAATTACCACGCTGTCGCTAAAGAATTGCCCCCTAGATGTCAGCAAAGATTGATGTCTCCGGCCTTCAGTCACGCATGTAGCTAGTGGGTCTACTACCCCTCTCTACACGGTACTTATCTTCTTGGAACAATGGGGTCCACGTTTAACAACACTATTCTATGTGAGGCTTAAAGAAAGCCTCATAGATAGGGTCAGAATTCTCCGCTTTTGGTCACGACAGCGCTGACCTCAGTCTAAAAAGATTTCCCTCGCCTTCTTTGCCAGCACAGCACACAGGTCAGCTCATTTAAAATCTCATGTAACCCGCATTCCAAGGTCCCTTAAGTTAAACCCTGAATCTACTGTGAAAATTCCATCCTCCTGTACAATCGTAATTCCCCCGACATTCTGTGAAAGCGTGTCGCTTTTTCGCCGTTAATTGGTTTATCACGTTTTCATATTAACACAATATGCCTGGCTAGGAGATCTCGCCGGAAGGACTCAACCAGTTTAATGGCCAATTAATTTGCCACTAGTAAATGAATGGTGGCCCGAGTACCGATCCTCGAGCGCTTCAGTAGTGACCACCATTGTGACCGAAGCAGTCTCTCCGACCCGAATGCAAAATGTCTTCCCATTTAACAATTGAACTACCCACTTTAGTGACCTATTACCTATGCCAAAGGCTCGCGACTTCAGCCGTGGTGGGCTAAGTCCTACCTAGTAAAGTGTCTGATTGAAGTCACAATCACTGTCACTGAACCGGATCGGTACTGGATATACGGAAAGCAGCCTCCTAACAGGGATAGACAACCAGCGCATAGGATAGATTGGAGCTTTCGGCGATGAGGTCTGCATCGCATCTGTACTTTCTGTTAGCCGCTGCATTGGTACTGTGAACATTGGTGAGAATGGAAATGGGCCGGAGTAGGTGAGGTGGGGCAGTGTGGAATTTGTTGCATCTGGAAGTATTGGTATTAAACAAAATGTAAATAACCCTAACACTCAGTTTCTTACAAAGACAGTCTTGAGTTGCGCAGAAGAAAGGAGTGTTTCGGTGACGAGATGAGTGCATAAAATATTCTCTCCGCCTACTCTCTATAATGTGCACGACTCAATCAATCCTAAGCTGCGTTATTTTTATTCATAGGGTGTTTCTCAGTCATCTTTTGACATCTTTGCCGATGCAGATTGCAGCCATAGGATAGTACGGTCATCGCAAAGGTTACGAAATAAAGATGACCGGTTGTTCTGCTTGTGGAACTTGTCTGGCCTCCCGGCCCACTGCACATGCGACGGGGATCCCTTGTAAACGGTCATGTGTGAGCTACCTCCGATGTTTCGGACTGCCGGGAACGGGTATCACTGAACTGGGTAGCGGACGTCAGCCTGGGCTGCAGGCTGCGATGAGGGTTGCCACAGGACATCATAAATAGACGGGAACGGAGAAGCATGCCAACGTTAGGATCGGTAATTTGTGTTTGAACAGGAGGGCAGCAGTTTGTACAACCATAGGCGTTTGTGAGTAATTAAGAAAACGGAACGACGGCAGCTGTTCTAAACGTCAGAATACGTACCAAATGTGCGGGGTCAGGTCTGGGCTAATGGCGCAGATACCCATTTTATAGGGCGGCCCAATCCTTTGCAACTGGAGTTTGCTTTTGTTTCTGGGTTCAAACTGAGCCCGGCAGAGTCCTTGGTTTTCCTAAGAGAAGGATAGCTGAGCCCAAATACGTGCCTTTCATAAATCCGCCGCTTCACGTTAGATTCGCTTATGATGAGCTTATTCGCAATTTTTGGAGGTGGTCTGTTTTCCTCCACGTACGGGGATGCAAAACTAAACACGCCGAGGCCATTTGGGCTATCGCATGTATGGACTAAAGTAAACGGAAATGGGAATGAGTAAGCATAAGGAGGATGGTGACTTACGCCGTAGAGCGCAAACTTGAACATATCGCTCCGTCATTTTTGACGCCGTGCCTTCATTAAGGAGTGATACTTTAAACTGGCTTGTCGCCTAAGCGAATTAGGTCGCCTTGTGAAGTGGACATTTAAAAAGTAAAACTGGTCCTGGTACTCATGGGAGAAGATTCTACCAGATTTGAGTAAGCAAGTAAGTGTGAATCAAGATAGGTAGATAGGAAGAGCAGAAGAGACGTCAAATGTGTCTTCGGATGAAATTTCCGCGAAGGAAGAAACTAATTTCAGTAGTAGCAGGCACAGAGCCAGGATTAGTTATGTTGTTACAGTAAGTAAACGGCACAGAATTCTAAGAGGTAAGCATACATAGATGAGAAGACCGATTTAAGGAAGACTAATCGCGGTTATACCTGCCACAGTATTCAGATCCTTCTGTTATCCTGGACCATAACATTATATGGTGTTGTTGGCTGATATCTGCGTTTTGGATACCTTATTGTAGCGACTGATGGAACCCTATACCGAATTCGTACGCCGGAGTATATGAGAGATATAAGTCGTATATATGGATTAGAGTTGGCACGGTCTTTAGTCCGCGGACTTCGGTTACGTAAGCCATGTTAGATGATGATTGGAAACGTAACGTTTGGGGCAATGCATACCACAAGGAAGAATATTTAACATTAAAACGTTTGCTTTTGTGCCTGTCATTGCTATATCATTTGTGAGGACGAGTTTCCGATTTCGGTGGAAGCAGGGAGTTTGACTCCTAAACTGAGGGACTGAAATGCAACTATTGATGTGACTAAAAAAGTATAATAAGTTTGCTTTCGCAGGCGGGAGCCACAGAAATCCAAGATTCAGCATGGCACATCGTTCTTTTTAACTTCGGTTTTGCTTAATGCCTAATAACTGCTTCGTAAATGCACACTGAACGTTTTCGATTGCAAGTCTGCCGCACTGTCTCAGGCTGAAGAAAATTACGGAACAATATTCTAAAAAGGTTTCTACTCGTGTTTTGAAAAGGCTCAGTCTATTCAGGTTAAGCTTAAATGTCCTGTGTAGAAACCCAACCATCTTATTGGCTTTCGCCGTTTGAGTTAGTGCGCGTTCAGAAAAGTTGAAGCTACATGCGTAGTTTGGACCCAAATCTTGAACGTTGTTGCTAAAGGGGATAATCTGACTTCAAATTGTAAGCCATCTTGTGAATAAGGTGCATTTGTAGCATAGGGTGCAGCCTTTTTCGGCTGAGAACTTTATCGTCCAATCTTTGGTCCAGGTTTTGAGGGGTATCGGGTCTTTGGTTATTTCAGCGACGGATGAGCCAAGAGACTCGGACGGAAGGGTGTAAATGAATACGATGTCATTGATGAATAAGAATAATCACCGTTGCAGACGACGTTAAAGACAAAATTCATTTAAAAACGAAACACCGGGGAGGCTGTTAAGCTGCTTTGGATTAAGCCATTGGCTACTTGACTTGCTATACTTGATTTCTTGATGAAAAATATGGTGTGATCCATGGCAGTACTAGGTAGGTAAGTCCAGAGGTTTTGATTTTTACCAGCCTACGGTGGGATGCCCTACCAAAAGCATTTACCATACACAAATAGACTACTACCACCGACTTTCCGGCCTTAGCGGCCATTGTGACTGCATTTAGGCAAGCACTCATACACTTACTGCAGGAGTCCTTTCGGAAACAAACCACGTTGTCTAGTGTTGATGAGTTTATTGTCTGTAAGATATATCGCGATTTGAATTTTAATCGAGCGCCCCACGATTATAGAATCAGTCGGATCAAGTGGTGTGCTCCTCTTATTTATGGTTGTTATGATAGAAGTTTCCCGTTCGGGGGGAAAAGTACCACATTGGACGGAGAAGTTGAAATAGTTTATCAACAATATTGAATAATATTAAATTCACCAGATGAGGATGTGGACGAATATGGACTAGGATCTTCGTAGAACTCCTTGGACATTCGGCACCTTCCTGTGAATAGTTTTCCGCTCATGGTCAGTGGGTCTAGTCAACATAGGGCCTAGTCCGGCGCCAGAATTTCCATGATCCAACTGAAGGGGCATCATCTCAGAGAAAAGCTATCTATTGAAGTGACGGCCGTCTAAGAAAGATAATTGACTGAGTTTTTTGACTTTCGTCAAGATATTGAGGCAACTAATTCTCGCGGAGGATATTGAAGATAGATCTTCTATTCATTCAGCGGAGAGCGCCAAATATTGTAACAGTTCTAAAGTTTGTTAACTAGCAATCTGAGTGGAGCGCTAAGGAAGCAAAAGACACTAATGTTTTTCCCCACAGTAACAACTCATGTGAGTAGGTGTGGATCTTCCCAAACGTGAGCACCTCTCATTTGACAGGAGTCCAACTGTGTATACCGCAGCTATATGAAAATTTAATACCGACATTGAAGGAAAAACCTCGCATGGAATTCAGTGCCTACTGTACCTGCCGCGCTAATGTAAGGGAAAGGAAAGGAAGGAGACAGAATTGTGCCTTGGAATGGCCCAAAGTACGGCACGAAGGAGCAAGTGTGATTTGGGGCGATCTTTTCGGGCGCCAGCACGAGGTTGCCTGGTCACTATCGGCTGGGTTGAATGAATACATCATCATTGGATGGCTAGACGGAAATGCACACCCTGGTTTGACTGTGCACCTGGAAGTCTGCAAATTTAGCTCGGAGCGGATAAATTACATCGCTGATCTCAATTCGCTTGCTGCGCTTCAGCAGATGGTGTAGTAACCGGTATATGTCAACAACCGAAGTGGATCGAGAACGTAGGTAGAATAAATCAGAACAGTAAAGAACCGGTGTTTGGATAACTGGCCGAATTGGTGTTATTTAAAGCCAGCATGGCGCGAAGTTGTTTTGGATGTCTAGCGGAGAACATCAGATGAAATTACGAGGCTGGTAAGACACCGCTTGGAGATAACATTCATGACTATGGTCCGAGGCACAACGTAAACAACACGATGCAGGTCACGGATCTGCGAGCGCTGCAGTGTGTACAGAGTATTCATCACGTGGCAATGTACCGCATGTTGCTGAAACTAAAAAATCGGCCCAGTGGCTCAGAAAGACATTATTAGGAACACAGTGATAAGTGTGATGTTTAACGGGGACTGATACGTGATGCCCGCAATAAAGTCAGCGACAGGAACCTAATTTTAGAAGCTGCACCTAGAACTGCGTTTTAAAAGCCGATATATCGTTACCTTCACAAGAGCGACATGTTTTAGTGCAGGATTTGAGTTAGACGTCGCCCTCTGAAGGTAAGTATATTTTGGTTTTTGAAATTCATTCCAGTGGGTCTGTTTTGGTTTCCGTTGCCAGTGCTAACCTGAAAGCCGCTTTAGCATTCCGCTGAGTGTTTACTATCGCATTTCTAGAAATTCAGTTTAACTTTCAGCCACCATTTTTATTCGTCCACCTTCTCCCTCCCTTTCAAGTCCAGTTGGGCTCCCGAGATTTTTGCGTTCAGCGACCAGTGTGATCGAATGTTAAATGGGATAGTTACCCTCGATGTCGTGTGGTCCCTCATTCCTAGTGGTTTCAGAAATCTTAGTGGGTCTACATAGTTTTTGTGTTTGGTAGTGACCATGCCAACTGCCAAAAGATTTTATTCTGCTCCGTCTTTGATGTTTTATTTGGCAACCTGGAATGTAGCCTTTACGTGCCGCCATATCACCTAGGCTTCAAGCCTTGCTCCCCACGCATCTTTCTATGTTCCGTTTTATCTCGAAAGCGTGGAGCAGCAACTATGAGGGTGGCACTAACGCTGTGTGAAATGCTTCTTAATGCCTGGGTCATCCGAATAGAGTCGGAGAACTTGGAGAATGGAGCCCAACGACGAAAATACTGCGCCCTATCTCAACATAGCAGAACATAATTGTAAATCCATTGTTTATAATTTGAAGACAGCTCCCTTTCGAACCAAATCTTCTCCAAAGTGTAATACGACCCATCCGCAGCATTATCTGCATTTTTGATGTCCATAGGCCTGGTATCGTTATGCGATTTGTTGTGGGATGCCGTAGATTCCGGTCACCCAAGTTTAAGCACTTCTAGATATTTGTCCTTCACATTCATCAGCTATGGTTGCCGGTTCCATCCATTTGTTCTCGGCGCAACGTGTGATGAGACAGATGACCACAGTCATGTTTCCTCTTAGGTTAATCCGGTTGCAACAACCAAATTGACTAAACATTTCTTGCCCCATTAACTTTTGGCTCCTCTGTATCCGATACAAGGCTACTATCGCCAAACCTTTCATTTATGACAGTGATTTTAGTCGCCGAAAGCCACCCTGACTTCAGGCGGTTTGTTCGGCCACGGCAGAAACTTGCTATATTGCACCCGTTGGTTAGCCGTGGAGGACCGGGTTGCTCGTGTTGCCTTTAACCTGCGACGCTCAAAAAGTCGTCGTCGGTCTTCACCAGACCCTTCAGTTCTACTGTGGTGGCTTGGATCAAGGGACTAGCATACTATATCCGTTTTTATGATCAATGTTCGCTCTAGATTTAAACTAAAATTAGCTGCTTAATGAACGGGTGCCACTCCCAAATAGGTGGTCAGTGTATACCCAATGATAAAACATGAATACCACCGTGGGATTTGTGGTGCAGTCTTGTGCACTCTGGGTTAGTGTGTCAAATAGGGCTAAAGATTTCTCTGAGGTTTCTAAGCGCTAACCAGAACGTGTGAGGTTTATCATTGGGTGGGTCGAGCTATGAATCGAGGATTAGCGCGTTCTGGTTCTTACACCTGCAATAAAACATTTTTGCTCCGCGATTTCAAGGCCCAGGTAATCACCCATTTTGTTGCGGTGCAGACCGTTCTATTGGTTTATATTTTCTGCTCAACTTCCAGATTCCTTCTTGAGTTGCTATCCCTTCATAACTTGGTTCTCATTCAAAGCGTAGACGCCTATGGTAGTTATTAAATAATATATCCTCAGACGCAGTTAGTTCGAAAGAACGTAGTAGGCAGGTGAAGATTCTCGGGATAATACCCGCCCGTAGGTCACAAATAAATTCCATGTCTAAAGCGTGCATACTTCCACCGTGCTTCGGTTTAGCTTTCAAGTTAACTCTCAGTACATTATGAAATATTTGACGCCGGATTTCTTCACGCTACTCATCCTTGATGGCGCGCGCAGAAGACCTATCTCTGGCACACTCATCTGTTAGCTCTACCAGGATCGAACTTGTCGACCAGTTGCATGCATTTTATGCCCCTAACCTATGCACCGTCCACGAACCGCAGTCGGAGGGTTGCCAAAAATCCTCAGAGTATGAAGACCGCAGCAACCGTAATATTAAGCAACCAATTTTCGCTGTGGTTACTACAAATGGTCTACATTTCGGATCTGTCGTATCAGTTGGGCATAATTTCATATAACTTGGCTTTTGCCTATCAGCTTAAACGAAATTTCCGGATGAAAGAAGTCCCGTTTCACGCTGCTTTATTAGCATTTCCCTAATTCCGAGAGGAAATGAGTTATAGCTGATAGAGCGGTAGGTGGAATTATCACTCACCAGACCGTCGGTATGTAATCAGATGATGAATAATGTCTTCCATTGAGGCAGGAATATGGCTTATATACTCGTTACGCCGGAGTGATTGCACAATAATGTTGTACCGTGGGTTCCAAGAGCCATAGGCAGATTTATCGAGATGAAATCGTAGCCTGATTTCGAGCGTAGATTCACCTTTGGGGGTATGGTAAAAGCCACTTCAGAAGCCCCAGGTTTGATGCAGAAAAGCACGCTATATGCACAGTGAGGCACAGAGGATGAAGAACCATAACATGGATCACCGGTCATAGATTTCTAGAGGGCTTCTAGGGTGCCGCCAGTTAGGCTGTGGGAACATGTCTTCCGGCTGCCTTCCAGTGTATAATGGAGAATGTTGGTGGGCTCGCCATGAACCACACACACTGTGCTTTATGACTGTCACCGCTCCATAGATTCGACCGCGGTTGCATTTTATACGTAACACACATTCTACGACTGCTGTTTGGTTGCTGTTTATAAAGCTGCGACAGAGTAGCAACGTCATTTTAATGGTTTGCAGCTCGCTGTTCAAAATATTTGTTTCTCAAGCAGTTGAGCGGAGAGTTTGTGGCACGTTTAAAGGTGGCCTCAGTGCTGATGATTTGCTCTGGACAGTAAAGTAATCTCATGTTTTACACTGTTTGCTGATCTAAG